>AYJT01027701.1:0-15712 GCA_001278415.1 Ocimum tenuiflorum | reverse complement strand
AAGTGGGATCCCAAGACTGTTGTAGCCTAATGCCCAGATGTAGTTGAGCCTGATTCTGAGAAAAGTTTTCCTCGAGAGATCAATGGCAGTTATTACATCCTCCAAATTGCTCTTCATCAATACGATGTCGGCAGCCTCGATCGCGATGTCGGTCCCTGCACCGATTGCCATCCCCACATCGGCTGCTACGAGCGCCGGTGAGTCGTTTATCCCGTCTCCGACCATAGCCACAACATTGCCTGCAGCCTATTGTGCAACACAGTTTGTTTTATCTCAAGAATTATATTTTTTAGTTATAAAACAAATAGTACAGTTACAGTGTGTTTCAAATAGACCAAGAGAAAGTAAATGTAACAAACTGTACTATTTCCTTTAGTTAAATGTAACGCCCAATCCAAATAGACCAAGAAAAAAAAAAAAGATAATACATTTAAGAAGTAATACGATAGGTAAATAGCTTGTAATTGTAATTTTATAAAATCAGGTTATTTAGAAATGAATAAATATTGAGAATCATGGTGAACCTGTAGTTGTTTGACTCTGTGCGCTTTATCTTCAGGTTTAGCTTCTGCAACAACTGCATCAATGCCAACCTCCTTAGCAATGGCGTTGGCAGTTCCAAGATTGTCGCCTGTCATAATAATAGTGTTGATTTTCATGGATTTGAGAATGGAAACTGCTTGTCGAGCTCCAGGTTTCAATGGATCAGACAGAGCCAGAACTCCATGCACCTCTCCATCAATGGAAGCAAGAATCCCTGTCTGAGCCAGTTGCTCAGCTTCTGTTAGTTTGTGTTGAGCGGTGGATGGGATATGAATGTTGTGAGCCAGCATGAGGCTCTTGTTTCCGACAAGGACCTCTCTGCCTTGGATCACGGCCTTAACACCGTGGCCGGATATGGACTCGAAGGCTTGTGCTTCTGGCCACACATGGCTGCTGTTAGAATCTGGCCAGTAGGTTTTAGCGTACTCCACGATCGCCTTCGCTAATGGATGCTCGCTATTCACCTAATCACAAAATCTCTTTTGAGGGCAAATTGCATTTTCGGTCTCAATTCTTTGAGTATATGGACGTTGATAAGCAAAGAAGTAGTATATTAAAGATATAAATACCTCGGCGGCAGCAACAAGAGAAGTAAATTCTTGAAGACTGATGATATCATGTTTGAATAGTTGGACATTGACTACCACTGGCTTGCCCATTGTAAGTGTCCCTGTTTTGTCGAATACTATGTAGTTTACCTTATGAGTGGTTTCCAACGCCTGGCCGCCTTTGATGAGCACGCCTAGAGAAGCTCCGACGCCAGATCCGACCATCACAGCCGTCGGAGTGGCCAACCCAAGCGCACATGGACACGCTATCACCATCACCGATATTCCAAACTGAAGCGCAAGCTCGAAGCTATCCATGGAAGGAGGAATCCATGATTTCGGATAACCCTTCAGTCTCCCAGCTGAATACCAACCGAACCATGTGCAAATCGACACTACTATAACCTGCAAGGTTTGATCTTATTAATTAGCAATGTAGCACAATATTGTATGGTATAATATTTATTACTTACTAGAGGAACAAAGAATGAGGAGATGAGATCAGCAAATTTCTGGATAGGCGGCTTGGCCAGCTGCGCTGCTTCAACAAGCCTAACAATCTGCGAAAGCGCAGTCTCGGATCCAACCCTGGTGGCCTTAACATGCAGCACCCCATTCCCGTTAATAGTCCCTCCGATGACGGCGTCGCCGCTCCTCTTGGCCACCGGCCTCGACTCTCCGGTGATCATGCTCTCATCCACATAACTCTCCCCCCACACTACCAACCCGTCACACGCTACTTTCCCACCAGGCACGATCTTCAACACATCATTCTTCTGCACCAATCGCCCATCAATCTCCTCCTCTTCCACCACATTATGCTCCCCGTCCACTCTGACCAACGTCGCCGTCTCCGGCGATAGATTCATCAGCTTCTCTATCGCCTCCGAAGTCTTCCCTTTCGCCACAACCTCTAGATACTTCCCCAGTAATATGAAGGAGATCAGCATCGCGCTTGTTTCGAAGAAATCGGTTGACTCGAAATCCGGCGAAGTTGCGGCTCTAACGACCGAGTAAACCGAGTACAAGTAAGCGGCGTTTGTTCCTAAAGCGATCAGCACGTCCATGTTGGCCGATCCACGGCTTAACGCTTTGAAGGCGCCGGTGTAGAATCTCCGGCCGATGATGAACTGCACCGGCGTTGTCAGAATCCACCGGAAAATTGATCCGGTTGTAGCCATGTTGACTACCTTAATCTCCAGCCAATTTTTTACGCCTGGCACGTACATAAACACCATAGACAAGAGAAAAACTGGGACTGTGAAGAATAGACTCCACAGGAAAGATCTGTAGTAGTCTTTTATTTCGCCTTGGCGAAGAGTTTCTCCTTCTCCCTTATCGGAAGAGATGCTCACTTGAATAGAATTCCTGGTATCAGATGACTTTATTGCTTCGATGAAATCTCGAGGGCCTACTAGATCCGGTTCGTAAGTAATCGACAGGTTGTTGAGGTCGAGGTGGAAGCTGAGTTCTTGAACACCTGGCAATGATCGGAGAGATTTTCCGATGGTGGCCATGGAGGTTTCGTTGAGGTGGGCGTGAATTTGGAGGTTGATTTTGGAGAGTGTTTGGTCGCCGGCGGTGATAAGGAGGCCCTCGAATCCGATGTCATGGACGGATTCGAGGATCTGGATGTGGGTGAGGATTCTTGGGTCGAAATGGACGTCGAGGTGCTGGGAGGGCAATGTGACGAGAGCTTTGAGGACGCCGTTAATGGCGGAAAGGTAGTATTCGAGAGTGAGGGAGCAGGAGACGCAGGTGAGGCCGTTGATGCGGATTCGACAGACTGAGTGGGTGTTGAGGTCCTCTGTCAGTAATGTGGCTTCAAATCCTGCATCTTCTATGGCCTCAAGAATCATCTCCTCCTGCAACATTTTTTTGCTTTACTAAGTAAAACTAATAATTGGACTAGAAGATAATTCAGAAGTAACTTTTTTCTTTTAGTCTAAACTAATGATCTTTCTACTCATCTGCTGGAATGTGCTTGTGAACTTCATCAACTGAATGCTATATATCAAAACATTTTTAGTAGATCAAGATGCCACCAGCATTAACTGTTATATAGATTTGTCACCCATCTGAAAATCTTTATTTGAACCTTAAACCATGAAAGCCACGGTTGGAGTAAGTATTCTTTATTATGTAAGTCAAATAAAACAAGTACGTATTTAGGTTATAGCACCCCAAACCTCCCATACCCATTTCTGCGGGAAGAGAATGAAAATAGGGATTCAAATATTTGGAGGTGGCGGCCGGGTGGGGCTTTTAAACTTCCATTCGTATCATTAAATAATTTTAATTTTTTCCGGGAACACATCAACTACCGTCTTAGGATAATAATATGACAAGAGGTCGCAATGGATAATAACGGTGCATGATCTCACAGATTACTTTTCTAAAGAAATTATACATTCTAAAAATTTAATCTTGATGCAAGAGATCAAAGTGCGAGGATAAGAATTAGAGAGGAAAAAAAAAGAATACTTCTTATAGATTGTTTGATGATTAGAGGACAATATTTTTTTATTTTCGTTCGCATTTGCCCCAAGAATTTCAGGACTCTAATTTGTGTTAGTAAATAAATTGCTACTATTGTAATTTTTATCCATTAAAACTTGAACAGTTGTAAAGGTAGCCCAAAACAGCCTGAACAAGATAAAAAAGAACAGATGGATGTTTATTTTGTTTAAGCAAAATCCCTCTTAACCATGTTTATCTTTCCCATCATCGACTACAACCACCGTGATATTCCTCTCCGATCCTCACAGGACTACTGTCGAACACTTTGCACTCAAAATATCACCACTAACTAAGTAAAAGCAACATAAAAAATGCATATCGCAAAAATTTTAATCTCCCTTCCTTGGCTCTTTAATTCTTTTCAAATTAAACTCTTCATTTTTGCATAGTTCCTTTTCGTTCTTTCCTTCCTCATTTTCGTATCACGGGAAAAAGTCAGGAGATTTTTAAAATTTTATGTGTGTTCCCTACAATTTTTAATATTGTCTTTTTATCAATACATTGCACCCTTTGAGCAACAAATGATACGTGGAGAGTGTGAGTGACAAATATGAATGGATATTAGCATTCATTATCTCATTTTTTAATTATATTTATCTATATCTATTGTAAAAGTGCCTATATTTCTTTCAAATTGTTTGAACCCTATTTTATCCTCTTAAAATAGTTCTTTTAGAGAACAACAATGTAATTATGTATGCATGATATAATTAATTTACTTTTATTTATTTTGATATTATATATAAGATTTGTACTTATCAATAATGCAAATTAGATGTTATCCTAAAACATTTTATCTTTTAATTCTGATATGATAATAATAGATTTCATGACATTAATAAATTATCTTATTTATCATGAAGAATTCGGACTCAAATATAGAATTTGTTGATATATATATTCTCCAATAAAATTGATTGCATGTTCATCTACATGATTTATCAACCGACTACTCAAACTCAAAATTGACAATTTAGTCAAATAATTTATATGTGTGAGAGTTAGTCGTTTTCATCAAGGTTAATTGATATTTAATTATAGATTATACAAATATCATGCTATTATTATAATAGTTTATACAAATAAATGATTAAAAATGTATAGAAATTATACTCTTAATAATTTCATTATTTTAAAACAACAAAGGTATAACGCGTGTTTATAAGTGATCTGACTAGTATATTAAAAAGTATACTCTCTCCACCGCCACAAGAAGAAACGGTTGAGAGAAAACGAAGGGGTTATATCCGAAGTTTTTGAGATCGTCGTTTCTCCTAATAATGAAAATAATTGGGTTTAGGGTGGTTAAGGTTTTAAATGATATAAGTGTGTAATTGCTTAATTAAAAGAGAACTACATTTTAATTAATGCTGGGGACGGTAATGAGAAAAATAAAGGTTTGTGTCGGAATTGCCCAACTAATTCTCAGGATAATGTGGCAGGCACCAATATTAATGAAATCCAAACTTCATCTTTAACATAATGACCAAACTTTTTTGCTAAAGTGGTAGAATTATTAAACATTTAATCAGTTTTACGAAGTACTTTTGTCGCCGAGTGGGTTGGGCTACGCCAATTAGAAATATTAACCATTTTAATTCTTTTATATTAAAATAAGCTCCACGTTGGGGTAAAGTAAAAAGTAGAGTCCAATCTCTGTAACGAATTACTACAACTGAACACCCACATAATGTGGTTGTGGACAGAACGCATTTTAGTTTGGACACTTTCTATCCTACAATTTTCACATTTTACTTTTACTATAATAAATCACAAGGCCTATACAATTATACAAAGTCACAAACCCATATTAAAAAAAAAAAAAGGAAGAATATGGTAACGCATGACAATTATGTAATAACGATACTGTGCTGGTCCGAAAAAGTATGAGATAATATTTTTTAACAAACGAGCCAAATCGATAAAACAAGAATAATACGAGTGTCAAATTAAATAAAGCAAAAATGGACTTACATTAACGAAAGCTGGGCAAAAGATAACTTGTGATCGGTGGTTCAAAACATCAACGGCGGCGTCCTTGATTCCGGGAAGGCGTTTGACGGCCTTCTCGACGGCGGCGGCGCAGGCGGAGCAAGTCATTCCGGTGACTGAGAAAAGGGCCTTAGCTTCTGACCCCTCTATGCACTTCTCTTCATCCGACGAGAAAAGCGGCCGCGCCGACAAGTTTCCGCCTTCACTTCGCATGCATGTCAAGGCCAGCAGTTTCGCCCCCATTATTAATATTCCCCTCTCTATATTTTCTTTCTTTTTTGGTAGCACCCGTTTTATAGCATTTTCAAGTGCTTTTAGGAGTGGACAATTGAGTTTAAAAAGGTGAAAAACTTAATATTATTCTTTTTTTGGGGAAAAGTAATGGTGTGGTTTAATTGCGTCTGAATCAGAATCAATTGTTTTGAGGAATCGATTAGTAAAAGTTGGGTTCGGTTCCGAATGTAGAATAGTCGTTCATACTTTAGGGGAAAACTAAGATATTTGGTTCACCAATAAAATATATTATTCTGAAACTGCAACGAAATAAGCATTTAAAACCAACAGGCTTTGCCACTTCAGTTTGAATACTCTTATAATTTTTGGCTCCGCCTTTCGCATTAGTAATTTGTATTTTTATTTCTTAATTATTTTTTGGTGATTCATTTTATTTTCGTGCTTCGAGTCTAAGAATGAGACATTTAGTCTACCACCTCGAAGTGCAGTGATAAATACTTTTCCACGACCTTAAAGGTCAGGGGTTCGAGTATTTGTGGAGACATTCACATGGGTTTATTTAATATTGTACTTTAATTAAAAAAAAAAAAAGAAATGAGACGTTCAAGGTTCGCAGTAAGTAGAACTTAATTTTTACATTTTTTATTTTCGTAATTTTGAACTAAATAGAAGAACTCTTTATTTGTATTGGATGAGTTAATCAGAATTAATAATCACATGAAATTAGCTCCTTCTGAAAAAGGAAAAATAGAATAACACATGGACTTCCTTATCTTATTCTATTAATTTTAAATATTTCTAGCCCCTTTGAGATAACGGGGGTATAAAATTTGAAAAAAAACATATATAGAATCTTAAGCTTTTCAGATACATTGTGCAATACTTTATGAAACACTACTATTATGCATGCATTCATATTATAGGATCGTAGGATTTAACTCAAATTTGATACTTTTTCGTGTTTTTACGTTACAGTAAATAAAATATGGTCTTTCGGGGTTGTCCGTCTATTCCAGTCAAAATTATTGGAAGAACTACGAATTTTTTTGCCCTAATGTTATTCCTTCAGTTCTCATGCAAGATCATCATCAAAAAAAGAAAGTTCTCAAGCAAGATCAGACTTTAACAATAATATATATATATATATGAAATTTATGTACACGTGTAATATTCAATTAATAATTTCTACCAAATAACTGCATAATTATGTAAGTTTCACCAATAATAATTCAAATGCTTAATCAAAATATAAATAATACGGGATTCTCAAAAGAGCAAATTATAATGAGGCCCAAACTAATTTTTAATTTCAAATTGAACCTGGATTTATTTTTTTTTTTTATCAAAATGTACTCAAATTGATTTAAATCCACCAAGTCTGACTGTATTTATTTTTTTTTTCGAGAATTTGACGTGGATTCCTATTTGTATTCTGCGTAAAAAATTCAAACTTTCAAATCTAACAAGAATTATTCTTTAGTTTACAAATCTGACGACAAATTTGGATACCTAAATCAGATCAGAATAAGAAAATATAATTGAATGTAAACAATATAAAGAGTATAAGGGGATAATGTGTTATCATCATATGACAATAATTACGACCTTTTATAATCTTCACCTGGATTGAAGCAAACACTTAGTTTGAGTGCAAACAATATAGAGAGCATAAGGGAATTATGACAATATTGTTTAAAAGCTATTAAAGACCGAGTGTTATAAGTCTGTTGAGAGCCATTGGCTCAAAGATCGATTGATTTGTAATCGTCAGAGAACCGAGTAGAGCTATCGAGGTAGATGTTATGAGCCTTTTGGAGATCATTATTATTATTATTATTATTATTATTATGAGAGCATTAAAATGCAATTATAGATGTTAATAAAAGAGGAAAGGACCATGCCTGCCAAATTTGAGGTCGAAAATAAGATTAATGGAGCTCGAAGGGGCTTTGAAGAGGCCTCAAAGGATCTTTGTCAGCCAACCGTCTAAATGTCCTCAATAAACCGAATTAATTAAAATATATCTGAGCCGTTAATCCAAAGAATTGGATTCTAATGGGGCAGTCTAATTCTATCATTTAACACGAGTATTATATAGATTGACATCTATAATTATCGTAATACTAAAAAAGAATCGACCTGGTTTGTGGAGAAATGGAAAGGATACTGTTGCTTGTTTTAGCTAAAAGGGAACTTTTTGAAGGTTTTTTCTTGTCCACGTTTCAATTGCCAAAATAAGATTTAAATCGATCCTTGGAAGAGTGTGCATGTTATGGATAATTAGAATTATTGTAGTGCGCTTCAAACTGATAATGAATGGTTTGTTTATTTATAGTAGGCTCTTTGGAGCGAAAGCAAATAGTAATTATATATGTGCCACGCGTTGCGCTTCTACATATATATGATATGGTATATATTTCTTTAAACGAATGTAGCTATTTTTACACTATTCGTACCGATAAAAATTTATTCGAATTCAATGCTCATATTATGAACAAGCTTATTGAGTTAAATTAACTTAAAAGTTTCATAATTACTAAGTCATCTGTGAATTCATTTAACAATTTAGAGAGTAATAAGTATATTAAGTTTATGACTAATTTGTTAATTATGAAAAATACCAAATAATGTTCTTTGTCAATAAAAACTATCTTCACAGAGAAATATGAGTAAATATAATTAAATATCAAATTTGTTTAATTAGTTCAAACCAGCTTCTAAGTTTTGAAGTATTCATAGTAAATGATTTAACTGTAGATTAGACTCAACTTAACGTCAGGTGTCAGTACGTGTATCACTTTTTATCGTAAAAGAATGCAAATGAGGAAAAGCATTCAAACTTAAGGAGGAGATGCATAACGTATATCGATGAGATAATACGTTGGTTGTTTATCTGAACCGCATGGTGGGTTGTTCCAAGACAAAAAGTGTTGTTGAGTTTTTCTGTTTAGCATTTTCCGTTGAGCAGATTCCGCTGTTAGGAGCTTCATATTATCTATCCCTAAATTATGATTCTTCCGTTTACGCAATCAGAAATAAATATATATCATCATCTTCTGCTATGACCTGTTAGGATCTTGATTTTGACATCTGGTGTCCTTTCAATTTCTTTGTATTTTTCCTCTCAATGGATTGGATTATGTGTATTCGTTTAACAGATTTTACGAGGCTCAGACTAATCTAAATAAAATTACTAGATCGAAAATAATTGGGGACAATATGCAAAGCGCGTGGAAGACGTTAGAGTCACGCTTTGTGTTCCATGCTAATCTAAGGGAATCATTCTGGATCATTCCTGTACATGCACAAGTGTGTAGATGCTATCGTGCAGATTTTGTAAGAGAACTCGAGGATTCCGGGCTGACGGGTCTCGAGGAGATAGGCCGCTCGAGGGTCTTTGTCCTTGCCTTGCTCATGGGTCTCGAGCTCTTTCTGGGGTTGATGTTCAGTGCTCGAGGCTTTTCTGCCTTGTTCGATTTTGATCAGTGGTTTCGGGAGCTTCGAGTGGTCAAGGTTCCGGTTCGATGGTTTTGAGATTTTGACCCTCAACAACAACCCCTTGTCTTCACAGATTAAGTCGATTGATTCGCGGAGACAAGCAGACAAAAAGAGTATCGTTAGTCAAAATCTAAAGAAAATTTATACCTGTTTTGTATCATGCGACGACGTCTATATTTGCGGCTAAGATGAATTTCCCGTTCTAGAGTCAATAGGGTGAGGGAAAGATTTATTCGACGAGTTGGACGATTATACCTCTTTCGATTAGTTGCGGAGTGTTCGAGGTTGTTGTTTCGGGTGCAGGACCTGAAATAGGAACACGGTGATAGAATATCGATTTATTAAGACTTTAGTTTATCCTCCGAAGTCGGAGAGGCCACAGAGGGCTGTTGGAGAGTTTGAATTTTGAGGGGATCCGTTCTCTTTTCAGAGAAGTTTATCCTCTGGGCATATTCGTACCCACCCAGAATGGCCGCCGAGGGTTGTTGGAAGTTTATACTCGTTGGGCATTCGGAACGCTGCACTCTCTCAGAGTTCTTCTAAGCATTTTTATCTGTCGCTCTACGATTAGTTGGCTAAGGATGTTGCGGCATCCCGCCCATCGCCGGCCATGAGCCGATAGTGCGGCGTTGCTCAAGTTTTTGAACCAAAAACGAAAATTCATCGCGGACCAAGGGTCCATAGTGCGACATCGCTTAGGTTTTCAAACCGAAAGAAGAAAATTCATAGCGGACTAGGGGTCCATAGTGCAGCATCACTCAGGCATTCGAACCAAAAGTGGAAATTAGTCGCAGACCAGGGGTCCATAGTGCCGCATCGCTCAAGTTTTCGAACCAAAAGCAGGAAATTCATCGCGGATCAGGGGTTCATAGTGCGACATCGCTCAGGTTTTTGAACCAAAAGCAAAATTAGGTAGGCCCAGGGGGTTGCATGACAGATGATGAAGGTTGCGAGTTTTGCTCGATCAAGGGATCAGGGGCCATCTCGAGAGCATAAATACCTGAAAGATAGTTGGCTAATGCTGCCGGTGCGGCAGCCCCGAGTATGCAGATAACAGTGATCAGCTGTGTCTGAAGTAATATATAATTTGGCGGATCATAGTCACGAGCTATGTCCGAAATAGACATTTGAAAATAAGTGTGGTGTCGAGCCGTATTAGGGACGATGTACGAGAGATAACTTCAGGGCAAGAATTCTTTAAGTATGATAGAAATCCATCGATAGTCACAGATATAGATCTCTGTTGTGATTAATAATAGGTCAAATAAGAAATCTAGTCGACCGGTCGATACATCTTCGATGGGGCTACGCAGCCCCGAGTATATAGATGTCGAATGCTTGATATAGGCAAGTGCGAATAGTCGAGCATCAGTAGTTGATAGTAGTAAAGTATACGACCAAATTTTAATTATTGAATGCGTTGATTACTTATGAAGTTCAATTAGTTTACAGTATCGCTTCGAGATCAATCTACTGACTTAGACAAGTTTTAGATTGGGTTTGCTTTAACTAACTTAATCTATCACAAAAACTAAATTAAATTAAATCACTCAAAGAAAAGTTTAAAACTTCAGAACACAAATATCACATTTCAGGCAATCTACTCCTACAATGATCCAATTGATTTAACAAAGCCAATTTAACCTAATTTAATCCTATCACATGTGAAGCATAAGTTAAGTAATTCTCAGTTGTCCTAGCTTGGGCACGGCATAATGTGGAAATAGAATTCTAATTAAATCCTAGCTTGGACATCTAATCGATTCTAATCTTGATAAGACCTACGGATTCACACTCCTGTGCAGTTAATTCATGTCTCGGGCAATTAACAAATCATATTTTCATTTCACGCTTCCCTATTCCTTAATTTATCCTTGGTCTAGCACAAATCTTAGAACAAATATGCCGAATGTTGATCAGGCAATCTAACATATAAAATCAAACTAGACGGAATTGAAAAAATAATGTGATAGGCGAAAAAAATCAAATCTTTATTAAAATTCAAAACATATCAAAGTAGTTTCAACACCCAAAATCTGAAAATAAATTCAGTCGGAAAACATGATGAGTTTCAAACACAACAAAATACAAGAAAAACTACAAATCATAGAACAGGGTACGAAAAACTCTGAATCTATGTTGCCGGTCAGTCTCGAACTTGCCTATGCATTCTATGATGATAAACTCTTCTCTAAAGTGCATAAACTCTGCCCAAGTCGTCCATGAGATGTATTTATAGGTCCAAGTATGAGTTGGGCCGTGCAGGGGTATTCTCGTAAATTCTGGAAAATTTTGAGCAAATCCCGATAATCAATTGGGCCGATCAGATCCAAAAACAAATTACGCCTCAAAAACTCAATCGGGTCGATCCTCAAAATTACCTTAATCCACTCCTCTCTGTGTTGATCATCAATAAGGATTGGACATCCCTGATGAGAACCGATCAGGCCGATCGGATACTGATTGGACTGATTACACTTCTTCCTATCAGGATACTGATTGGACTGATTACACTTCTTCCTCCAAACTTAGAAAACACCCTTCTCTGTCTCGCTCGATCACACACGATTGAGGCTTCACGATCGAGCAATACTGATCGGGCCAATCGGGACATCGATTGGGCCGATCACCCTTCCGTTTCACTTATTTTCGAGATTTTGCCAAATTTTACCTATTTTTAACCTAAAAACTCAACAAACACAATTAAACGCACCCGAACACCAGAATAAACAAAATAACACAAATCTACTTGATAAGTGGGTATTTTCGACCTACAACCACACAAACTGTTGAGGTTCGTTTTTTATTGGAATTGACTCAGAGCTCTAGGTTTGATCTTAATCGGACACTGTGACTTTTATGAAGGTTTATAGTCCCCTGAAACAAACTGACTGCTATTTTATGTATATGAAAAAGGTGGTTTTACAGGGGATTTCCAACAACCGGAGTCGGAAAGATTACATAGAACGAACTATTTGCTACAGGATGCAAAGTAGCTACAAAATGAAGGTAAAGTGAGGTGAGTGTGTAATGTGTGACTGTAGCTGACTCATCGCCTATTTATACAATAGGTACAAGACGAATCTGAATAAATCCTAAACTAAGGACTAAATTATAAATAGCCGGGAGAAAATCTGAAAAGTGCGGGAGATCTTGTTAGAGTAACGCTTTGGGTGCCATGCTCACTTAGCAAGGCAATCATTCTGGATCCTTCTTGTACGTGCGCAAGTGTATGGCCAGCATCGTGCAGATTTTGTGAGAGAGCTCTAGGGTTCTGGGTCAGCGAGTATCGAGGCATAAGGCCGGTCGAGGGTCTTCTTTCTTATCCTACTCACGTGTCTCGAGCTCTTCTCCTCGGGGCTTTTTCTGCCTAAGTCTAATTCTGAGTTGGTGGTATCGGGCGTTTCGAGCAGTCAACATCCTGGCTCGATGGTCTTGAGATTTTGACCCTCAACAACAACCCCCTTGTCTTCGGGGATCAAGTCAATTGATTCGTGGAGACAAGTGGACGTAAGAGTATCATTAGTAAAAAATCTAAGGGAAGTTTTGTACCTGTTTTGCATTGGACGATGATGCTCGTATTCGTAGTTTCAAGGAATGTCCTATTTTAAGATTCAACGAGGTGAGAAGTAAAGTTTATTCGACGAATTAGGCGATTGTACCTTGCTCAATTATTTGCAGAATGTTCAAGTTTTTCACTTCGGATCAGGGCCCTAAAATGAAAGCAAAACGACATGATATTGATTTTTTAAGACGTTAGTTTATCCTCCGAAGTCAGAGAGGCCGCAGGGGTTGTTGGAAAGTTTAAACTTTGTGGGTATTCTGAAGTCACGCCCCCTCAGAGGTCTTCTAAGCATTTTTATTTTTCGCCCCATGATTATGTGGCTAAGGATCTTGCGATGTCCCACACTTCACGAACGAATTCCATATGCGGCATTGCTTGGGTTTTCGAACCAAAAGCTGAAATACATCACAGAACGGATTCCATATTCGGCATCCCTAAGGTTTTCGAACCAAAAGCGAAATTAGAGTCATCGTGGAATGGATTCCATATGTGGCATCGCTCAGGTTTTTGAACCAAAAGTAGAATTAAATAGGCCCAGGGGGCTACTTGACAGATGACGAAGATTGGAAGCTCTACTCGGTCGAGGGGCTGGGGGCCAGCTCGAGAGCTTGAATAGTCGAAAGATAGTCGATGTATACTATCGGGGCAGCAACCCCAAGTATACAGACTACAGTGATCAGTTGTGTCTAAAATAATAAATAACTTCGGTGGATCATAGTCGTAAACTATGTCCAAAATAGATGCCCGACGACTAGGCCATATCGTCGAGATATATTAAAGATGATGCTCAAGAAATCTCTTCGGAACAAGAGCTCTGGAGATATGACAGAGATTCCTCGATAGTCATGGAGATAAGTTTTTGGCGTGGTAGATAAGAATTCCGAACGATTAGTCTATATGTTGAGTAACGGGGGCTACGCAGCCCTGAGTGTATATGAGAATCGGGCGCTTGATATAGACGAGGGTAAATAGTTGGCCGCAATTGATCGAGTATGAGCTGTTGAGCGTGATCACTCATGCAAGAAATCCAAGAAGTCCATGATAATAAGGAATCCTTAATGCGAATCTCATAATAAGAATTTCACGATGAGAATCCTAAGATGGGATATCTGCGCAATCGTCGGAGCGACTGCGCAACCCCGAGTATCGAAGACCAATACACCGATTGCCAATCATCGCGAATAAAGGGTATTCAGTTGTTGCTCAACCCCGAATATTGGGTACTCAGACGATAGGCAGATGTATAAATAGTCAAATATCGTGTGGTCCCATGTATCGAGCTGTACTCATCAACAAAATAATCTTGAAGGGATGATGCGGCCCCGAGTGTAACAGATAGACAATTTGGCTTAAAATGATAAATATGGAAATGTATTGAGGAGAGAATCTCGAGTGACTTACCCATGAAACAGAGTCGTTTGGCTAGCGACCTTTAGAATTCTGGGTACGAATATAAAGGGTCGCAAACCTTAGATCTCGTCACTTTAACAATTCAAATTCCAAATCTGCTCTACATTTTCTCTCACTAGAACGGAAACCTTTTTATTTCGGCGAGACATAGCACTCGGGTTAGTCCTCTTCCTTTTTACCATTTAATCCGTGTTTCTTAGTCTTTCACTTTTCTAGAATATGGTTCTTAGGGATGCCTTAGTAGATGAGGCGACAAAAGATGTCAGCGAAGACCCTTCGTAAGAAATTTAGGGACTATGAGATGAATTTAGATGAAAACTCTTATGTGATTCTCCCTACCTTTCATAGATGCCATAGCCCTCCAGCTGATTACACGGCTTTCCCCACTTTTCTATTTAGGCATCGAATTAGACTCCCCCTTCGCCCTTTCTTCGTCCAAATCCTAGACCACTACCACATCACCGCGATGGAAATCGCACCCACGGGGTGGATGCAAGCCCTCATCCTTCTAGCCATTTAGATTTTGCTAACATCGGTGTCCCCTCTGTTAATGAGTGGCGCCATTTCTTTCGATTGCACAAAGTTACTCGGCAATGTTACTACTGCGTATTCCCATGGGTGGGGCAAAAGTACTAGCCTCTTCTAATAGAAAAAATTCCCTCCAACAGTTCTTGGTGGAGGCATTCTTACATCTTCTTTCAGATTCCTCCGACCAACCCCAACCTTCGTGCCGTATTCGGCAAAATTGGCCGTAAATCTCCATTTACCCGTCTTTGTTTCTGATTTTACTTGTTGTTGCCTTCTTTGAGTATTATCTGGTTGTGTAGGACTTTACCGCCCCAAGCTCACCAAGGAAGACTCTCGTCGGATGAGCCACGCCAGCAGCGTCAGAGACTACTGGTCGTCAATTAAAGACCACTACCACATGGATACACATGGTCTGCATTATCGGGCGGAGCCCACTCCAGGTTTACCTGCTACCCCAGCTCACCTAAAATAGTTGGCCCCCCTTCGGGTCCCGTGAAGTTCGAAAGGACTTGTTTACGACTCGATTGGGGAAGCAGACTACTCTCCCCAAGAGCCCCACTAAAGTGGCAAATCCCATTGGGGTTTTTTCGTTTGCCTGCCCCCTAGCTTTTGCTTCCGGAGGCTACTGAGCCGCCACCTAGTCTACCCGTGGAGCAGATTCTTCTGGAGGCGGGGTCTGACGTTGAGGATCGGTCCCCTCAAAAAGCTGAGAAAGGCATACGAGGATTCTTTATGCCAGGCCAAGTCTCTACCCGCAACCAGTCCGAAGACTCTCGAACTCATGGTGGGATCTGCGTGTTCAGACGTTCGAGTCAGCCTCTATGCCATTGGGGCTGTCAGAAAGGTGCATCACATGAATTTATTTTAAATTATG
>AYJT01027677.1:0-14362 GCA_001278415.1 Ocimum tenuiflorum | reverse complement strand
CTTCCATCTACCAAAATTGGTGGGAAATTTTTTTACTATAGGGGTGGGGTCGTTATTCCATTTGTTCACACAATAATAAATCTCGTTCCTAACTACATTCAACTGGTAAAAATACCTCAACTAGTCGAGTATGGGCTCTTCCAGACCCTCAGAGTGGAAGAGTACTAGGAACCCTAGGGCAGTCATCCAACCCGGCGGAGCCAATTGCATAGGGGCAATTCGGTAGTGGGCTAGGAGCTTGGCAAAAAATGGATGGAGAGGCAAATCAATTCCAAATCTAAACAAATAAGCCAGAAAGGCAGTATACCCTTCCGGTGGGTCATGGCAACGACCGCCGTTGCCCGGATCCCTAAAGGCAAATATATCGCTATCTATTCCAAACTATTTAAAAAGGTCTTCTAGAGACTCGGTGGTTTGCCTAGATGTCATATCTACTAATGGACCCTAAGTGGCATGGTAACTAAGAACAAGAAATTTTAAAGAAAAGAGAGAGACTGATCGGATTTTCGACGAACCTAAGGCGATAGAGGTTAGCAACAGAGACGGTGAACAGTTCGAGAGTGTTTCAAATTCAAAAAGTTTTCGGATAAGGACTGACGTGAGGGTTTCTCCTCGATTTTATGCGCCCAAATCTGAAATGTCTCTCTGTGAAATGACATTGTTTCAATGTCGTATGCAATTCACGCAGGTACATTTAAATTTTTTACCACGTATAAAGTTCAAACTCGATACAAATTGTTGTATCTGGCTTCGAGACTCTCGAGGCTCGATAACCCCCTAGTGTAGTCTCGGCTATGTTTGCAGGCAAACGGGGCTATTGATTCTTTCCAGGGCGAATCTCCGCCCAAATAATGGGCTTCATAAAAATTATTCGAAGCCTCGAACATCAGCACACTTGAACACCGATAATGTAATCTCAAAAATGGTGCATCATGCCCGTTCATATCAATATCAGGCCAACAGACGCAGCAAACATCCACCTCAACACAGGGATTTCTAATTGATACCTCGGTCTCAAAGCCCAGAAGTATCTTCGACATTATATATTTTTCTCAGTACTCGGGGCTTGATATCTAAATCTTGAAGATAAAGTCTATAATCTTCTTACTCGGGGCTCGCACCCTAGTTAGGTTCAATAAATTATCGACCCCAACGCGATATTTGGAGTTCTATAATTATTGGTACTCTTAAGGCATTTCTTCAGCTTATTACCTGGAATATCCGTCTTCAACAAGAAATGATAGAGGCACCCTAACTCTCTGAAATACAGCTCTACGTTGTCTATTTAAAACTAGGGGCTCCCGCAGAGCGACCCCATTATTATCTCCCAAGCCGGCTCAATGCCCTTTGGTTGAGCATTATTATTATCTCCCAAGCCGGCCCCTAGCCCCTCAGTTGAAGAATCTCTATTAAAACTCTCGAGCTGGCCCCCGACCCTCGATCGAAACTGCGCCAATGCGCCAACAAACATCATTAACACAGGTCCCAAGCACCAAAACCATACTAACTGTCATGCCTTCTGGGCTTCGCCACATTGGGACATCATATTCCCCTTTGCGTTGCTACTCCATGCGATGCGTGGGATGCCATAAAACCTCTGTCGGTTACATCCGGTACCGATATGTAAAAATAATCAAGAGTTTCTCCTAGTATTCATATTCCGCCATGTGCAATGCGTGGTATGCCATAAGACCTGTCATCTACAATTCATAATGACACATAAAGTACTCAGAGCTCCTGGCACGAGTATCCAAGCTCTGGTTAAATTGATAATGACCCATTCCCCGGCTCCATACGGCCGAGTATCCAAGCTCCTGGCTCTGAGTATCCAAGCTCCTGGCACGAGTATCCAACTCATAACGACCCATTCCCCGAAGGGTAAATTGATCAATCTCAGCCACTCACGGCCCCTATAGAAACACCGCGTGCCTCGACACACAGGCTAAAATTTAACAACTGGATTTCTATATCATTTCTGGGACAATCAATGCCCTAAAGGGAATTTCCATCCCCACGGCTCCATAGGGCCTTCCGAAACAACAACAACTGCGTACATTCACAATGCCTTGGGCCTCGAACTTGCTGAACACTCGAGTTTACCCCACGCCTTCTAGCAGGTATAAATTATTTCGTCTATCTCTCATAACTATCAAGTACATCACCTCCTTAACTCAGGGCTGGCCACCCCGGGAGAGAAATTGTTTGCCAAATTTTGACAGGAATTGTAAATCAGCAGCAACGACTTACAGTCCGAACCTCGCTTCAAAAGCAGGTAAAATGTCATTTGAACGTATCTTTTGTGCTAACTCTGTCTCTCGTAGGTTTGTCTCCCCGATTCAAGTCACTAGATTCGAGAAGACACGGGGCTATTGTTAAGGGTCAAAATATTTGTTCAAACTCAACCGCTGATCACAAAGCTAGGACCTCAGTTTCATAGATATAGCCTCGAACCCCAGCCAATCTGCGGAGTTCTCGAAGCCTCTCACATGCTCGAAGATCTCCTCTTGATGAATCTAGCATGAGCATCCCATCTCGAAGGCCACCTCAGCTGTCAAATCTAGCTCGAGCAACAAGCCTTGAAGCCTCTCTAAACCCGGCCTCGAGATTCTTAGCGCGTGCAACCCACGTGCCGGAAGGATCCACAATGATTCCTTTTGCTGACTCAGCATAGGGGAGAACACCTGACTCTAACTTCCCCTAGTTGTTTTTGCAGATCGACCCCTATAGTATTTGCAAATAGGCCCCTTAGATAGGAATTTTTCAGATTCTTCCAATGTAACAATATAGATAGTGCTTCCACACCGTGCACACACAACTCGATTCACTCATACTTATTGTATCACTCCGATCATCTTCTCTAACAAGCTCAACATCGAGAAGCTCTGTAAATTTCAATTAATTACTCTATAAAATATTAGCAAGTCCGTTGCGGGGGACTATAAACCTTCCCGGAAGTCTTGGTGTCCGATTTACTTTTTTGCTTAAAGTCCCGATCATTCAAACCTTCAAAATCAAACCTCAATATTGACTTTATAGCATTATCATAAGGTATTATCTGCATTCCAGCAATCTCATCATTAGTTCTAGGTGCCTGGTCTTCACTTAACACAATGTGAGGAGCAAGAGGTATATTTACAGGCTTAGAATCATGCATGAAAAGCTTTTTCAGAATTTTATCAACATATGCGGACTGACTTAACATTAATGATGATTTCTTGCTATTTCTAATAATGTACATGCCCAGAAATCTTCTAGCATCACCTAGATCTTTCATTTCGAAGTTCTTACTCAAACTATCTTTGCATATGCTTCATAGTTTTCAAACAAGGACTCATAATCAATATGTCATCAACATACAAAAGCAAGAACATATGGATGGCATTAAATACCTTAAAATATAACAATGATAATAAAGCCCGCACGGATTTTAGAACAGAAGGATGACAACAAGTTATAACACAGATCATGCACATATCTTACATCTCTTAAAGTAAACACATAACCAGTTTCAGTTTTAATCTTAATATCACCAATTCCACTAACTTGACATTAGTATGATATTGTCCGCTTTGGGCTGAGCACAAGCCTACACGGATTTATTTTTGGGCATCTCCCAAAAGGCCTCATACTAATGGACTTATTTGGACTCATTTATAGAAGAGAATTTTTCCTTCTCTCTTCAATGTGGGACTTAGGTTTGTCACACTCAATAATCCTCCCCTCAGACCAAAGGACCACATATCCGTGGCCTTCCCTCGAGCTACTTCCTTCGTCACAATTCATCTTGCACCGCTGTCAACCAACAGGACATGCCGCCTGACCACCACAATATCAAGAAGCTTTGGTCACAAGGCACACCAGGACGATCGAATCGCATCAACAACCATTGAGGGCCTCCCACATGCACACCGTAGTCCACCACAAACTTAGTCCCTAAAATCAGCCCGAACCTGGGCTTTGATACCACTGTTGGGTATCGAACCTCCGTCTCTTTGTCGAGACTCCTAATTACCGCTCAGATGTAACCATCACTAGTAAGATTTCGACGAATGTCGCAGCTATCCTAACGGTTGCTTCCTTACTAACAGATCTACGAAGCCACAAATGGATTTGACCATATCTGCACCAGATCTCAACTCTTCCACTGAGATCAGAATCCGACGAGTACTAGTTGTGTTCGTCGACTTAGAGTATTTGATTTTCAGCCACGAACGACCGTGCACTACCAAAGTTACACAACCACAAGCCCCAAAGCGGAGCAGACAACCGATCGCAATAGGAGGTTCTCCTCCGGCCACAAGAAACTCACCGGCGACCACACTCACAGAACCTCTACACTAAAGCTCTCACTCAACTCACAATGGAACAATCTCACAAATAGCGAGAGTGAGATTCTCTCACAAAAAGAAAAGAAGCTAAAAAGAGAATGGAGGGTAGAGAGAGAAATTACTCTAAGAGAGAAGGCCAAGAATGAATCAGAATAACACTCACGTTGCGTATATCTCTCACTAGAATAATAACCATCAGCTTCTGGAAACTAGGGCAACACTCAGTTGGACCGAGAGATACAAGTGAAGTGGGCCAGGCATGTATTCTTGGGCCGAGCTAAAATCCCCAACACAATGGGCTCATTAATTCCACACATATTCTAGATGGAAACTATTAGTTGGACCTCCATATCCCAAAATATTATATCAAACAATTCTACCATAACAATATTTTATTTGTTAATATAACTAAAATTATTATAAAATTAAATTGGAGATTAAATGAGTAAAAATGTACATTTATTGATCTAAGATACGGGACTAATGAGTGAAAATGAGTAAATGAGAACAATACTTGCAATCATTTAATACTCGACGTTGAATCATATGGGCTAGAAATCCAAATTCTAAATTTCTGACCAGAAATCAGCCCAGCCCAATGCTCTACTGCTCTCGTCGCCCGGACCTTCTCTCTCGCTCTAGCTTGGGAAGGTCAGGAATTGGGTTTCTGCCAGAGATTGCGACCTCAATCGAATAATCAATCATAAGGTATTTCGCCACTATGCAGTTTGCCCTAATTAGCTCAAATTTTTGTATGTGTTTGATTCCCCACCCATTTCAAAGGCTTTCGTTCGGTAATTTAGCTTAATGTTTTCTTGGTGCGTTATGGTTGACGCAAGCTGTTCTTCATTTCAGTAGCTTCTGTAGTAGTCCATCAATGTCAAAGATCAACGGTAGTATAGGAAACCCATTACCTGCTGAAAATTATTAGTAGTGGACTATTGCATTGACGGATACGCTTTCAGTTTAGGGTTTATCGGACCATGGAAACGAACACATTGCTTTACGTTTCCACAAGCCCCGCACTTCTGCAACCCTATTCAATCAAAACTGCTTCAAGAAATGGTGCATTGAGCTTCTTGCCATGTCTGACTACTCTTAGACACAGAAACAGGAGAGCTCTTCTTGTTAAAGCCGCTTCATCTGCTGATGCGGGTAATACCCATCACGACGCGTCGTCTTCTGAATCAAAGGGCCCCCTATCGGTCGTTCTGGATGTTCCTAGGGCTGTTTGGAAGCAAACTTTGAAGCCTTTGAGTGATTTCGGTTTCGGTAGGAAAAGCGTGTGGGAGGGTGGAGTTGGATTGTTCCTTTTTTCCGGAGCATTTCTATTAGCCTTTAGCTTGGCTTGGTTGAGGGGGTTTCAGTTAAGATCGAAGTTTAACAAGTATTTGGCTGTGTTTGAGTTTGATCAGGCTTCTGGCATTTGCACTGGAACTCCTGTGAGGATTAGAGGGGTAAATGTAGGAAATGTGGTTCGAGTGAATCCCTCATTGAGAAATATTGAGGCTGTAGTTGAGGTGAGAAAGGTTTTTCTGACTTGTTTCTTGGTTGTGGCTTCAATGTTTTATGACTCTTATCATTGCTTCTCTTGATGTTGATGTTTTCAGATTGAAGATGAAAAGGTTATAATACCACGCAATTCATTGGTAGAAGTTAACCAATCTGGTCTTCTTATGGAAACTCTGATTGATATCACACCTCGAAACCCCATTCCGATACCATCGGTTGGGCCTCTTCATGCAGGTTGTGTAAAGGAGGGTCTAATTGTGTGTGACAGACAAAAGATAAAGGGGAGACAAGGGGTGAGTTTGGATGCATTGGTTGGAATATTTACCCGCATTGGACGTGAAGTTGAAGGAATTGGCGTAGCAAATACCTATGCATTGGCTGAACGGGTTGCTGCTGTTATTGAAGATGCAAGACCTTTGCTTACAAAGGTATGGTCTGCTTTCTTTATATAACTTGACTGTTGTTTGTTTTGAATCATATATAAATTTATAGAACTTGCAGTCTTATTGGTGTAGCTTTTGCAAATTTAGCTACTATTCAATCATTGAGCCCACGGGAAAATGTTTGTCAACAGCTTGACTTACTGTTTATGTTTTTTATCATCTACGACTCATTATTCAGATTGGAGATTCTTTGCTATCGTTTTGACCTTATCAAAGCAAATATAGGAACACACAAAATCCCTGAACACAAAGATGAAGAAAATAAGAATTGTAATAAACTCCTAGGGAATAAGAAGCCTGGAAAGAAATCCAAACCCTAAGGTCCCTCAGGCAAAATTGAGCTTGCCATTGATGCTTCTCCAAGCATTCGATGCTTAGACAAGCATAGCGTCGAAATGAAATAACAGAAAGTTCAAATAATAAATTGAACTAGTTGCAGCCCATGCAAGGACTTAGAATCCATGACCTGACTGAATGGAAAATAGCTAAATAAATAACTAAAACTAATAAAATAAACTCTTCTTATTTGGCCACTCTCCCTGCATGCTTAAGCTAGCAAATTGGGTTTAACAATTGCTGACCACATGGAAAGATCCTCGACCACAAGGCTGATGTCGGGAAAATGCCTCTCTAATTCTTCGAATTCCAGTCACATCGCCTTTTTATCCTTAAATGAACCTACTTCACCCAAAATCTGCCCCACCTGCACAACAGGTACTTGTTTTTAATTAAAATTTTCCAACAGTGTATTGTTCCTAAAATTACAGCACTTCAAAAGGAAATACTGCCTGAATTCCACATATTATTATCTGCACATGTTTTTTATCTATATTTTAACTGAGACCGCATTTTTTATAATTTGGCATGTGACTAGTTTGTAGTTTCTGAGTTTATTTTTTTTCAGTTGTATTTTCCTTTTAGCTTTTACACAACAGCTTTGTTGAAGATAACTTGGAGGTCAGGACTTTTGAAATGGTCAAGATACGAGTGATATAGTAGCTTCTTACTTTGCAGAGTGGTATAAGCCATGCTGGTAGCACCATGTATATATTCGTGGTTCAGCCAGCAAAAGCACAATAGAGCGCGAGATCAGGATGTCTCTGATTAGAAATATCCATCTTAATTATTTTCTGATTTCACTATGGTCTTGATGACATGGAATGTATTCTCATGCAAGAACGGTCTGATGTAGTGATTTCTCAGATTCAATCTCTAGCTGAAGATGTAGAACCTCTGCTGGCTGAAGTTCATGATAGTGGTTTGTTGAAAGAAGTCGAGAAGTTAACCAAAAGCCTTACACGAGCTTCTGAGGATCTGAGGTAGACCATTTTCTTCAGATTGGTTTTTGAGTTGAAACAGAAGTTGTAAATAGTTTAGAATGGAAATTGACATTTTTGTTTTATGGATAGCCTTCAGTTTTCTGCAATGGAAAATTGCTGTCCAGCTTTTGTTCCATATATGAAATGAAAATGGAAATTGAATGCACTTTTTTCCTCTTTTATTTTGTGATATGTGCGTCATTTCACCTATGTTCCCCATTCGGTTAAATTTAGCAGTTCGATGGAATACTGTATCCCATTTTCTATATATTTGATATAAAATTCCCATGTTTGGTGCAAAATGGTTTATTTGCGGCTTTGAGCTCTTTGAACATCCGATCTTTGAAAATTGGCTGATGATACATTATGTGTTGAATTTACAGAAAGGTTCAGTCGTCAATTTTAACTCCAGAGAACACCGAACTGATTCAGAAATCTATCCGTACCCTCGTTTTCACGTTGAAGAACGTTGAGGTATGTTCTGACAAGCATGCCCCACTGAAGCTTTACTATATGTGTTACCACTCTTTGTATTGTCATCACACTTGTTGCCAAATTTATGTTATCTTCACTACCACTCAACACGTGCAGAATATAAGCTCCGATATATCAGAATTTACTGGGGATGAAGTCACAAGAAAAAACTTGAAATCGCTTATCAAGTCTCTCAGCCGGCTACTATGAAGAATAGGAAATATAATTGAATGATTATTTTTGTTGCTTGAAAGCAGAAGCAAACGCCATTCAGGCAAGGTGAGTATGATGAACCCTGCTCTGTTTTGGCGATTGAAAAGCAAATGTTTCAAATTTTCCCTTGAAGGAGCTGAATAGGTGTCTTCCTACCCCACATTTTCTTCTCAGTAGTTGTTTGCTTTCAATTTAATAGAAAGAATTTCTGATTTTCGAACTGATGAACCTTACCATTGTTTGTATTTTAGATTACAAGAAACTACAATAATGAATTTACATCTCAATTCTGCGCGGAAAGCTATTCTTCAGCTCCAACTAATACAACTATTGGAGGATAACGTTGATAAAATCTTTTCAGCTTAGAATCTTCCATTCTTCATTTTTCTTCATATAATTGTCTGCATATAGTGTGGAGGTTTACTCTGAAACTGGTTTCAAGGGATAGTTTAAGCTCCCTCAGTGTTGATGAATATGATAGCATATCACCTTGCAACTAAACATGTCGTGTTTCTTCATACAAATGGACTTCAGCTTATAGGGTAAGATAATTTTTTGATACTCTTCTTGTGGGGTAATAACTGGTTGAGAGAGAGATAGGATGCTATAATTAATAATACGAATGCTAACAATTACTTTCATAATCAAATGTTAATGTTGATTAGGTGATAAATAATAATGGATATCAACTGTGGGATTATGAGATTTGATGGCCAAAACTGTAGCAACAAATATAATGCATAATTATATAACCAATCATGCATTTTATAAAATGTATTTTTGTGTAAAATCATGTCCGTCTACTTATTAGGTAGATGGTTCAAATATTTTATTATTTATCATCTAACAATATTTTAACCTCTTATCACCATCCTGACAATTATGTGAGAATTATTTTTGAACTAATTAATTTGGCAGACATTGTTCGATTTTTTTGTATTTATAGACATTTGTGTTTAAAATGCAAGAGCAAATTGGAGGCATTGCAAATTGGCTTTGAAGTTCCAAGCCCATAAAGTGAATAGTGAAGAATTTATCTTTGAGTTCTTTCGTAAGGGTAAAGGATAGCCATGGTTAGGATCAGTGGCAGAGCAAAAGTTTGAATGTGGGGTCGAAAGCTTCATTGTCGTGTATCAAAAAAAGTAAAAATTACTATATAGTTAAATATAAATTAATCAAAAACTTCATAACAAACATTTTTTTAATATTAGAGGTAGTATGACAATTTAACTTTTATGTATATTACAAGGATGAGACGACTTACATCTTTTGGATTTCATATCTTGAAACGGTTGCAAAATTATTGTGTCAATATTTACAAAAATTTATTTCTCGAGTAACATAACAAACAATAAGAAATAAATTCATATCCCATTTTATGATTGTTAATTGGGCCGAGCCGACCCAACCTGGGCTGGGCCCGGGTAGGCCCACCAAGAAATAAGCTCGGCACGGTCGGGACTACCAGCAAAGTGGGTCGAACCGGGTCATTTGCAAAAAATCTGGGCCGGGCATGAGACGGTCTATGGTAGGCCTAAAGTGAGCCTAAGGTGGGCCAGAAGATATATTTTTAATTTTTATTTTCTCTTACACTTTTTTTGAGAGAATACATCCAATTTTTTCGAACCATTTGTGTCGAAATATGCATAATTTAATTTCTACACTTCAAATTAAGCTTTTGTATTGCTAAATTAGTAAAAAAAATCTTAATATTAGTTAAAATTTTAAAGAAGTAATTAAAATCTGAGAGTAATCTAAGGTGGGCCGAACATAGGCCTGAAATGGGCCGGTCATGGGCTTCAGTGGGTCTGGGTTTGAAAATAAGCTCAATTTAAGCCCACTTAGCATCGGCAAGCCCGACCCACCAAACCTGTCTCCTTCATGGGTCAGGCTTGGGCCAGGCTTCAACCGTACTGGGTTGGGTCGTCCCGACCCATTTGACAACTCTACCCATTATGTTACACAAATCAGTCTTGATTATCATTATCTCAAAGAAAGATCTTCCGACATAAGTTATTGATGGATAAATCAAATTTAAAGAATTGTCCCGTGTTGACTCATTCATGTTTTATTGCAAAGCCTCAAATATCCAAAGAATCGGTGAAATTTGGCTCCGATAAAACATAATTGTGGTAAGTATGAAGTTGTAGTTTTGGATTATGTAGAGATTATTCTTGGAAAAAATCTTATGAATATCACTGTAACACCTCATATTTTATTTTTCTTAATCCTATTGTAAGAATCTGAGTTAGGGTTAATGACCTTGCAAAGAGGTGTACTCGATATAAGCCGAGTTATCGCAATTTTGAGATTTACTGATAAGTGTGCATTTTATAAGATTTTAGAGGTCCTTTAGTGCCTGTTTTGAGTGTTATTTCATACAAATTGTATCACTTATCTATTAATTGAGCCTTATTGTGTAATCTCGGATTTTTAGTGCATTTCAAGGTGCAGTGTTTAAGGGGCGAAATACTGAAGACTTGATACAAGAAGTTGTGAAAGCAATGTTTGAAGTTTGAAAAATGCTTGATGAAGCCGAGAGATGAATTCAACCGAATTGCCAATTAAATTCGGCGAATTGATGATTCAACGAAAGTCTGAGCCATGTCAAAAAGTTGACTTCGACCGAATTGGATCTCCCCAATTCGGTCGAAGTCATGAAGAACAAAAGTGTGGAGTTAAGAGAGAAAGTTGAATTCGATCGAATTGGACCTGGAATTCAACCAAAGTGAGTGATTTTGGATGACAATGTCGGAAGTCAGAGAATTGACTTCGACCGAATTGGATTCCCTAATTTAGTCGAAAGTGGCCATGCATTTGACAGAAAATTCCAATTCTACCCTTACTTTTTGGGCTTGTATAAATAGGATTTTTAAAGCTTTTTCAGCCACGTTTTTAACATTCATATCAAACGCAAATTAGAACTCTTAGACTAATGTTTTCTTTAGCTCTTCATCTTTAAAGATTTGGATGCTTGGGAGTTCAACGAATTCAATTGTGGAATCGTCGTGACAGGATTATTCGTGTTTTGTTTGATATTTCTTCTTTGTTTCTGTATTTTTAGATTCGTAAACATGTCTAGCTAATTTCATTTCAGACTTTGGATCTTGAAACTCTTGTAGATTGATGGGTTTGAATAAATTGTCATTTTCCGTTTCATTGAATTATTTATATTTCAATTTCTTGTTTTTTGC
This sequence comes from Ocimum tenuiflorum, assembly GCA_001278415.1. Lineage (NCBI taxonomy): Eukaryota > Viridiplantae > Streptophyta > Magnoliopsida > Lamiales > Lamiaceae > Ocimum > Ocimum tenuiflorum. Next base: position 2,879 of record AYJT01027677.1, on the reverse strand, counting down.
ATGTCGATTTTGTTGTGGTCAAATTTATCGATGTGTGTTGATTGATTTAACCATGGTTAGAGAATTCATCATATTTGACATTGAAATTGAATTGCATGATTAATAACCTTGGTTGGAGTTAATTGTGCGGATCTTTTGAATCGAATTTAGGATTTGAATGATAACCTTGGTCGGAGTTGTTTAATTCGATACGTTCCTATACTTTGGAATTAAAAATTGGTAAATGAGATAACTAAAACCCATGAATTTGCAAAATGAGTAGAGTATTCGAAGTCTTTGCTTTCGTATATTGATCTTTGTTTATTTACTCGCATAGTTTAATATAAAAACCATTCTATCAATCCCAAAAACCTTGTTTAAGATAGTAGTTGATTTCCTATAATTATTTGAAGTGAACTGAACTTCATAAATAGTGTCAGATTCAATTATTTAATTTGCGTGCTCACGATTGTGCTATCATTTACCAAAAAGGCGAATGATTATAACATGACAATCGATTACCAAATAGATTGATAATTCACAAGATGAAAAATGTTAATTTCATCACTACATTAATTGAATGAAGATAAAATATAATCAACATACAAGTTTTTGAGGGTCAGGAGGATTGATTCATTTGATGATATGTTAGGAATATTGTATGTTTTGACTGATGTCAGAAAACACTCAAGTAGATTTGATCTAGTTTGTCATGTAAAACCTGTAATAGTCTATAGCTTGTGATAGTTTAATTCTGAAGTCTGAAGATAAAAGAACTGAAGATTGAAGAGTTCAAGACTTAAAAGATCAGATTGAGAGATAACCAAAATTAAGATAGCCGACTCAGTTCTAAGGAACCAAAAGTAACAGTTCTAGAAGAGAACTCACCTAGTTGTTGAGATAGGTAACTGACGATTCTAGGAGAAAACTGACCAAATTACAACTGACCAAAAAACTGAGATCAGACAAATAAGTTAGAAGTCACTTCAGTTTAGAGTATATTCAGAACTAATCTTCCTCGGACAGACGGACCAGGTTTTCGGCCTAGTCATCCACTGGTTAAAGAAAATATTCGTTGACCGCCGAATAAAGAGTCCGAAAAGGTAGAAAACTTCTGAAAAAGCTATGAAAAAGCAATCAATGAATACATGCACGTCGGTGTAGCCTGTACATTGCTGAAAAGTGACTCTACGATCACCAACCTCTCACCGAACCCCCAACGGCTACATTTTAAGGAGATGTATACTAGTGAAACTTTGTGATCTCAAGGATCTTATCGCCTCATCTGCTCTCTAAAAATCTTACTATCTTTCTAACACGAGACCACTTTCTGATGACCCAAAGTCCACCAAAATCTGCAGTTCTGCCTAGACTTAGAGTAGGGCGGCAGTGGCGAAGCGACTTCAGTGGTGCTAAACCAAAATATCGCCAAGAGAAGATAATGGTTGAAATCAAAATGTAGAAGAGAGAAGCGAATATAAGAGGGTGAAAGTGGAAAGTGCTAACATCAAATATTAGAGAGAGAAGAACATTGTTTGAATATACTAGTAAGTGGACATTGTGTGACTTCCATTCTTTTTCTTCATAAAAGAAGTCTGTTGCGTAGTGTAGTGTGCTCAACAAATGCAAAAATGCATTGATCGGTTAATCATGAAAATTAAAAAAAACACCAAATGTGAAAATCCTGAGATAGTCTAAACATAGCAATCCCTTAATAGTAAATTATGCGATAAAAATGTGTTTCAATTTTGAAAATTACAAACATAAAAAAATGTAAGATTGGTGATATTAATTACAAGTTTAACAAACATTTTTTCATTATAAGGAGAAATGATCATTTACTATACTAATAATTTAACAGAATTGGAGATCATTAAGGACGATTTTATTAAGTCATTAAGGGCAAATATGGCCTTTAAGATATATTTAAATAAGTTATGTGTAACTCATTATGCTAAGTGGGAAAGATTTTGTTCCTTAAATATCCGCGATCATATTGTTTATGTTTTGGCAAATGTAGGTTCACATATTATTTGTTAAATTAATAATAACGTGTAGTTTTCTAGAAAATGCATATAATATATACTAACAATTATGCATTACGTAGTCCCTTTGGGACGCTCCAGTTGTGAAAATTCGTGTGTCAAGACTTTCTAAATGAGAGAGGTTTAGTGTTCAAATCTTCACTCTCCCATCCTCTAACTCAAAAAAAAATTATGCATTACATAAAAGGAAAACATGTAAAATGAAAATAGTATGGAATAATGATTTCTCCACAAAAAATCTTAATGCAATAACAAAAATGTATTTCGTTGAACCGAATTCATTCAATTTTTAAGCCCATATTATGAACGGGCCAATGTATTTCAATTATTTTGAGAGGAAAATGCACAATGTGTATTATATCATTGAGTGCATAATACTGAATAAAAATTATGCATAACGCAGAACAAAAACGTGCATAACTCAATAATTACCATGCATAACAAAAGTCGTCTTCATAATATGTGACCTACACACCTATGTATGTGCAAAATAAATTATGTGATAAAATCCCACAATATATTTCATTAAATATAAGTGTTCCATCCAGGAAGCATCACAAAAACTATATAATATGGTAGTTCAGTTTCACAGATTGAGAGAAACATTAGTCATCACATAATTCTCTATATTCGGTTGGTTCATGTTGTCTTCATTTTCTGTGTGGTGTCCATAATGAGTGGTTAAGAGCAAGTAGTTGGCCATCCACTTTTTATGCTCCAATCCTTCAATTTTTGGTCAAAGAATATCCCAACATGCCACATAAATATACTCCGCAATCCACCGTGTTCTCTATGCATAACTTTAGCAAAGGAACCACAAAACATCCAACATATGGTTGCATAACAATTCATATC
>AYJT01027661.1:0-15424 GCA_001278415.1 Ocimum tenuiflorum | reverse complement strand
CGATGGTGAGTCAGAGCTTGTATTAGATTTAAGGAACCCAACATTTCAGATATTCAACACTCGTTAATTAATTAAGTTGTGACAACACAATTAAATAATCTCTAATTTAATTTTCTTGAGTCACACTGTTCATCCTTATTATCGTATCTGAACTTAATCAACCTACAGGGTTTACGATAAACCTTATGAACACCTCAAGGGAGTGTCATCATCCTGACTCGTATGTGGTCGCTTAATACGAGTTTAGAATTTATCTCATATGACTTGTTGGCACCCAAGGTATAGAGATTATTAAGCTAATATATAGCTCTCACCCATATTAAGTCAAAGTAACGCACAAATCATATATATAACATAAACTCTATTAAAATAGGTTCAGTTAAATCCCTAAGATCTTGATTCTCTACACAGGTCAATAAACAAATACATCTCACTGTGATCCAATCAATATATCGCATGTATCAGTATATTAAATAGCCTAGATAAGTGTTGAGGGCCAAAATATCTGTTCAATCTCAACAGTTGATCACAAGGCTAGGATACCAGCTTTAAAGACGTCGCCACGAATCCCAGCCAACAGGCATAGCTCTCAAAGCCTCTCACATGTTCGAAGCTCACCTCTCGATAAATCTAGAATGAGCAACCATACCTCGAAGGATCCCTCTGGGCTCAAGTTTGGCTAGCCTCGAACCCCTCTCGACCCAGACTCAAGATCCTAGGCATGTGCGGCCCACGTGCCGAAAGGATCCAAAATAATTCCTTCTGCTGACTCAACATAGGGGAGAACGCGTGACTCTAACTTTCCCAGTTGTATTTGCACATCGACCCTGAGAGTGTTTGCAAATAGGCCCCATAGATAGAAATTATTCAGATTCTCTCAATGTAACAATATAAATAGTACACTGATACCATGCATACACAATTATCTATTCACGCAAATCAACTGTACCACTCTTATCACCTTCTCCGATGAGAAGCTCTTTAACTTTCACTCAATTGCTCTATAAAATACTAGAAAGTCTGTTCCGAGGGACTATAAACCTCCCTGGAAGTCTTGGTGTCTGATTTAGTTTCCTGCTTAGAGTTCCGATCATTCAAACGATCAAAATCAAACCTCAACAAATTGGTGCCCATCGTGGGGCTTTAAATGCTGAAGTAATTTAGGGAACTACTCTCAACATCACATTCTTTTGTCTCATCATCAAACATATGACAACAAAGAATCCACCAGCAGATCTAGTAAGTTTGGATCAGGAGATACCAGATCTTCCCGGTCGCTCCATCATCAATATACCTATCACGCAGACTGCACCTCTCGATACCGTCGGTGAGGAAGATGTAAAAAAGTATTGATTGACCTAGCAGATCTAACCAGAAAAATGTTAATCGTAGCCAACCTACCTTCGCAGCTCCGATCCGGACTAGTCGATTTTCTTACCGTCGAACGCAAAACTTTTGCGTGGTCTCATGAAGACATGACTAGAATTGATCCAAGCATCACCACCCATAAGCTTAAAGTCGACCCAAGGTTTCCCTTGTCAAGCAAAACCGATGTCGTTTTGCTTTGGAGAAAAACTAAGCTATCGACGAAGATGTCGAGAAGCAATTAAAAATCAAGGCAATTCGAGAGGTCAAATACCCTGAATGGCTCTCGAATGTAGTAGTGTGAAAAGAAGAATGGAAAGAACAGTGTGTGTGTAGACTACACGGATCTGAATAAAGCATGCCTAAAAGATCCTTTCCCATTGCTATACATAGATCAGCTCATCGATGCCACTCAGGTGATGCTCTGATGTGCTTCATGGATGCTTTTTCGAGGTACAATCAAATCATGATGGACGAGGCCGACCAAGAAAAGACTGCTTTCATGACAAACAAAGGAATATATTGCTATGGTGTCATGTCTTTCGAACTGAAGAATGCAGATTCCAGTTACCAATGATTGGTTAATAACATGTTCGAGAAACAAATCAGGAAGATGATGGAGGTCTATGTGGACGATATGCTGGTAAAATTTTTCGAACCAACAAATCATCTCGCTCACCTGAAGAAAACGTTCGAGATCTTGAACAAGTACAACATGAAACTTAACCCGCAAAGTGCATCTCTGGGGTTACTTCTGGAAAGTTCTTGGGATACCTCGTAACCCAGAAAGGGGTCGAGGTAGATCCTGTGCAGATTAAGGCTATCCAAGGCTTTCGAGCGCCTGCCAATAGGGAAACTCGCATCTCTCAGTCGCTTCATAGCCGAATACTCGGAGAAGACCAACCCTTCTTCGAGGTCTTTAAGAAATCAGACAAGTTCAAATGGACAGAAGCCTACGACTCCTCGTTTGAAGAGCTAAAATGCTATTTGTCAAATCCGTCTCTAATGTCTAAGCCAGGCCCCAGAGAGATTCTTTTACTCTATCTAGCCGTCTTTGAGTTTGCAGTCAGTGGGGTCCTAGTTCGAGAAGAAGTAGGGAGGCGATACCCTGTATATGATGTGAATAAGATGTTGGCAGGAGCAGAGAAAAGATACACATCACTCGAGAAACTTGTATTGGCTTTGGTTGATGTGTCAAGGAAGCTCAGACCATACTTCGAAGCGCATCCAATTAAAGTAGTCATAACGTTCCCGCTTCGCTTGCTTTTAGAAAAGCTGGATCTGACAGGAAGAACGATGAAATGGGCAGTAGAGTTAGGGGGATTCAGGCTCGAGTACGAGCCTCGTACTGCAATCAAATTGCAAATTCTGGCAGACATTGTGGCGGACTTCTCAATAAGTCTCCACCTCAAGCCAAGCAAGAGCTGTTTATTGTGACTACTTGGGAAGTGCCTTCCTGACATTGTTTGTAGACGAGGCCAACAATCAAACTACCAGTAGTGCTAGTTTCGTACTTATCTCACCAACAGGGGTGACGGTTGAGCAGGCTATGCAGTTTGCTTTCTCTGCGACTAACAACAGGTCTGAGTACGAAGCGTTGATCATTGGGCTTTCCTAGCCCTATAATTTAAGATCCCGTGTTTGGCGATTCGAAGTGACTCCCAGTTGGTGGTAAAATAGTTGTACAAGGAATTCCAAGTTAAAGGGCCAAAGCTACAACAGTACTTCGATCTAGCAAAGATCGAGATAGCTAAATTTGAAAGCTTTGAAATAGAGAACATCCCGTAAGAAATGAATGCACGCGTGGATTCACCAGCCAACCTCGCGGCCAATTCCCAAGTGCTAGAAGTTAGAATTGTGCCGATGTTGGTAGTCCAATGGCCGGCTAAGGTAATTAGATGAATTAGAAAAGAACGTTGCATTAGTTTCAACCGAGCAGGATGACTGGAGGACTGAGATTATCCAATACTTGGAAAAATAGAATAGTACCTGCGCATCGAATCAAGGCCCTGAAGCTTCGAAGGAAAGTGGCTCGTTTCACCATGATCAACGGAGAATTATATAGGCGGTCCTTCTCCGGACCTCTATTAAAATGTGAAAGCCAAGCGCAAGGACTCTACATTCTGGAAGATTTATAGGCGGGAGTATGTGGCAACCGTTCCAGGGCTCGAAGCCTAATGCATCGGGTTCATACGATAGGGTTCTTCGGGCCAACCCTGAAATTAGACTTAGAGAAGTTTCCTAGGAATTGCGACAAGTGTCAGCAGTTCGAGAGCACGAACTATAAGAGAACTGAGCCACTTCACCCGAGCTATCCGGCGTGGCCCTTCACTCGATGGGAAATATACCTAGTTGGAATGTTGCCTAAGAGCGTAGGTCAAAAAGAGTATGTACTACTTGCCATCGACTATTTCGCTAAGTGGGTTGAGACGGAAGCTATGTCTCGATTCAAGGACGTCGAAGTCATCAGTTTTCTATGGAGTAACATTATCTGCTGGTTTGGAATACCTCATGAGATCCACACCGACAATAGTACTCCGTTCAACTGTCAAGGATTGTGAGATTTTTTCAAAGAATATGGTATCCAATTAACCTTTTCAACCCCCAGAAATCCGAAAGCCAGTGGACAAGTAGAATCTACTAATAAGACCATAATTAGAATTCTCAAACAAAAGCTTGATAAGTATAAATCGAAGTGGGTTTTGTGCTACCGGTAGTATTGTGGTCCTATAGAACTACCCATCGAATTATGACCGGGGATACACCATTTGCTCTAGCATACGGCTTTGATGCGGTAGCACCATGTGAGCTCATGAGGAATAGCATTCGAGTGGAGTCCTTCGAGCTTGAGCAGAAAGAACAATAGTTGGTGCTCAATCTCGACCTTCTGGACGAGCGCAAAGAGGCAGCAGAGCGAAGGATGGCCATGCGGTAGTTGCAAGTGCTTCAGTAAGTTAACAAGTCTATACGAGTTCGAACGCTCGAAGTGGGAGATTCGTCCTTTGACGAGTCTTTCCCAGCACCCAATAGGTAAACTCTGGAAAGTTGGGTGCAGCCTGGAAAGGGCCCTATTGGATTAATGCGGTTCTGAGCAACGGAGCCTATAATCCAACAACACTTGAGGGAAGTCCAGTTTCTTATTCGTGGAACATTAAACATTTAAAGAAATATCATTTCTAATTCTTGATTATTTATTACATGAAGTATATGAGAAATGAAATTTCTATTTCAATTAATTTTTTGTTTAAAATTTTGTGTAAGGGGGAGTGGAGTGTACACCATTTGAGGATTCATGCTCGAAGACATGGTCACAATCAAATAAGGCATTGGCCTCGAAGTAGTACAAGAGTTCAAGTTAGTTTTTTGGCTCATTACACCAAGTGCTCATGACATCAACACAATTGCGACAAATGAAAAATAGTGCATAAAGGAAGAAACACATACATGCAGTAGAATTAAATTATTGTACATTATAGGACTCGACAAAGGAGTGCCTAGGATGGCCATAGCCTCGACGTAGGATCCCCCAACTGCCAGCTGGCCTCTTCTCCGGCAGGAGTGCCCAGGATGACCAGTAGATCTATCCCGATTCCCTCCAAGCGTCATCCAAGGCCTTGGCAGTCTGGGTTAGTTCCTCCTCGAGCTCCAGGGCTTGAGCCCCGGAGTTAGTGCCCTTCTCCTTGGCGGCCTTCAGTGCCACCTGCAGCCCTTCGACCTTGGCTTTGGCTTGCCTATTTACAGTGGTAGCCTTCTTCTCTCCCTCCTCCGCTGCCTTTTTCTTCTCCTCAGCCTTAGCCATGAAAGTCATGAACGAGGCCCTTTCCTTCTTGGACTTCTCCTATGAGGGCCACTCGTTCTCGAGCTCGACTCTCAGGATCAAGACAGACTGTAAGTTCCAGGCAACTGCCTCGATCTAGTAAGGGTCAGCCAGCCGCCTCGATCCACCGCTTGCATACCACACTGGTATTACTAGTAAGTGTCAGGTAAAAAAAAAATAGAGAGAGAAGAGAGATAAAAAGAGTGTAAGTATCTTAGCTTCTTCGCGGCTCGGAGCGCTCCCTGGACTCCGACTTTCCCCATCTCTGCCGGGGGACCGCATCTATCTCTGCCTCCAGAGAGAGGCTCCCAGCACTCACCTCCTTCTCCCTTAGAGACCTCTTCCTTTTTGTCCCCTTCTCTCACGAAGTCGAGATTGTCACCATTGTCAGGTTTGAACCTAATAGCAGAGGGGGAGCACCCTTCGAAGGGGAGAAAACCTCCTTTGAGCGCAGCACCAATTCAAAAGATCCCGGGGCATCTTTGCCGGCCTGTGCCTTCTGGATGGCCGTGTCCAGTATGCTCTTCGGGATCTTCACCATCCCAGAGCAACCAGAAGTGATCTCTTCCTTCCCTTCCGACTCTGACTCCTCTTCTGAGTTGGACCCCTAACTCCCACTCACCTTCCTCTTCGCTACTGATACCTCCCTCACCAACCACCTCACCTTCTTGCTCAGCCGCAGGAGCTTCGATTTTCCCTACCTCCTCCGAGAGGTCCCTCTACAAGCTGACCCCGGTAATGTCCGTGTAGAAGAAGGAAAAGGTTTCCCCTTTCAAATCCAACCTTCTGACTTCTCAATCTGGGTTATTCTTTCTTTCTCCACCGGAGAAAGTTCAAGGTATTCAAGACCTGCCATCAATATATAAAACACCAACACAATAAGCAGTAATGACAACATAATAAGATCGAAAAAGGCTAAAGGGGAAGGATTAGGTTTTTTACAGCTGATATCGGTGAAATGTCAGTGCAAGGCAAGCTCTGTGTGGGGGAGTCCGAGAAAGAAATAGGACTCTTTCCACCCGCCAAAATTTATGGGAAGTTTTTTTATAATGGGGGTGGGGCCATCGTTCCATTTTGTAATGCTGTAGTAGCTTTCGTTCCTAACTACGTTAAGTCGGTAAAAATATCTCCACTCGTCGAGTGTGGGCTCACCCAAAACCTTAGAATGACAAAGAACTAGAAACCCCAAGGCGGTCATCTAGCCTGTCAGAGCCAATTGCATAGGAGCAATTTGGTAGTGGCTAGGAGTTTGGCAAAAAACGGGTAGAGGGGTAAATGAGTTCCAAACCTTCCGGTAGGTCGTGGCAATGACCGTCGTTGTCGGGGGCCCTAAAAGCAAAAAGTCTGGTATTTATTCCAAACTGTTTAAAAAGGGCTTCTAGAGATTTAGAGGTTTGCCTACATGCCATGTCTACTAATGAACCCCTGAGCGGCATTGTGTCTAAGAATAGGATACAGAAAAAAAAAGAATGGGGACTGACCAGATTTCTCGACGAACCTAGGACGGTAGAAGTCGCAAGGAAGATAGTGAATAGTGCAAGAGCATTTCAAATTTAATAGAACTTTTGGATAGGGATAAATGAGGGTTTCTCCTCTATTTATGCGCTTGAAATCTGAAACGTCGCTCTATGAAATGACACCATTTCAACACCGTTTAAATGTAAGCAATTTATATTTAAATTTCTCACAAGTATAAAACTTGAAATCCTTACAAATTGCTGTGTCCGGCTTCGAGTCACTCGGGGATCGATAACCCCCAAAGTAGTCTCAATTATGTTTGCAGGTTCTCGGGGCTAGCAATCCACCCCCAGTTAGATTCCTACCCAAATAATAAGCTTCATGAAATATCGATGCAATCAAGGACCATCTCAAAATCAGAGCATCATGTCTGTCCATATTAACTTTGGACCTACACACGCGGCAAACATCCGCTTCAACGGATTTCTAATCAATAACTTAGGATTTCTAATTAATAACTTAGGGCTCAGTCTTGAAGCTCGGGATTATCTTCGACGTATGGAATCCATGATTATTATCTTGAAGTTGAAACCTAAGATCTTCTCAGTCGGGGCTCGCACCCCAGTTAGGCTACAATAAATTGTTGACCCCGACACGATAATTAGAGTTCTATAATTAATGGTATTCTGAGGCATTCTTTAGTCTATTACATGGAATATCTATCTTCAACAAGAAACTCTCGCAGTGTCCTATTGATAGTACCATGATTTGCATATATTTTGGGTTGTTTTTGTGTGCATTTTGTGATGAAAATATGCATATTCATGTTACTATCAACTTGATTTGTTTATCTCAAAGATTTTATGCTTGTTTGAGTTGTTTTGAAGGATTTTGCTGAAAAACAAGCATAAGTGGATGAAAAACATATATTTCAAGCAATGTGTTGTACAAGAGGTCCAATGAAAGGAATCAAACTCTCTATGTACTTAGAATTTTGGCTGCCAATGCATATGGTTGGAAAGAAATCTTAATTTTGGCTTCGGACGTGAAAGTTAGACCCAAAACAGTGAAGTCGTGCAGCTCTGCTTCCGTTGTGAGAGGATCGGTCCGATCGTGTACCCAAATCAGCAGCGATCAGACGTGGATAGAGAGCATGCAATTTCGGCCATCGAAGGAGAATGGTTTGATCCATCCCGATCGGTCCGATCGTGTTTCTGCATGTGTTTTATTCGCGAAATTTGTCTAGAAAGCCCTGTTTTGCCCCCAACTTGATGGGATCTATATATACCCTCATTCCACACGAAATTTAGGAGTTCCCTATCATATTGTCCAACGCTTTTACATTCCAACAAAGGAGAAACACATCAAGGTTCAGATTTTTGCCTGTAGTTCATATGGAGGAGAGAAGATTCAAGATCTAAGAATACAATGCTTTCGTGTCTCGTTTTTGTGATTGTTTTTCTTTCTCTATCTCTTGTAATCATTATGCTAGGCTAGATCTGGAAGGATTCTAAGGTTTGAAACTTTCTTAGATTAATTGAGTTTAATTGAAGATTGTTTTTCCATTTTCTTTTATTGTTTCTTCAATTCCGTTGAGCTTGATTTTATGTGTTAGATTGTTTGGTCAACTATCTGCATAATTGTTCTAAGATTTATGTCGGACCTAGGATAAATTAAGGAATATGAAAGCATGAATTGAGAATATGATTTGTTAATTGCTCGAGCCAGGAATTAACTGCGTAGAGGTGTGAATCTGTAGGTCCTATCAAGAGCAGAATTGGTTAGATGTCCGAGCCAGGGCCAGAGCCAGGACGATTGAGAGTAACATAACTGATACTTCACATAATTGAGAATTTAACTTGGTAAATGAATTTAATTAAACAAGAGTAATCCATGGAAGGAGTAGAATGCCCTAGAATCTGTATTTTGTTTTATTTATTTTACTTTATTTTATGTTTATCTTAAGTAGTTTAGTTATTTTTCCTCATTTAAAACTTGTCTAAACAATAGGGTAGTTCTGTGTTTTATTATCAAATGAGTTAAACTTCATAACGGTCTATGGATTGGATAAATTATTTGGTCACCTATATCTCCGAAATACAGCTCTACGCTCTCGCCAAATGATCTCCCAAGTTGGCCCACGGCCCCTTATTCGAGCATTACTATCATTTCCCAAGCCAGCCCATGGCCCCTCTGTCAAAGAATCTCTATCAAAACTCTCGAGCCGACCCTTGGCCCTCGATCAAAACTGCGCCAATGCACCAACTTAACTGTTGCCCGAAGGCACCAAAAACAAACACACTAACTGCCAGACCTCCGGGCTTTGCCGCATTGGAACGTCACATTCACCTCTGCATTGCCATTCTATGCATCGCATGGGATGCTACAAGACCTCTGTCGCTTACCTTCGGTACCGACATGTGAAAATACTCTGGAGCTTCTCTAAGTATTCATATTCTATTTTATGCAATGCGTGGTACGCCACAACAACTATGTCGCCAACAACTCATAACGACACGTAAAGTACTCGGAGCTCCTGTCACGAGTATCCAAGCTCTGGGATGACCTTTCCCCAGAGGGTAAAATGCTCAGTCATAGCCACTAACGACAACTTTAAAGACGCCGCGTGCCTCGACGGCAGGCCAAAAATTACCAGCTGGATTTTTATATCATCAAGGGGATATTCAACTCCCTAAAGGGAATTCCTATCTCCAAGGCTCCACATGGCCTTCCAAAACAATGGTGCACGCTTAAAACACCTCAGGCCTCAAACTGGTCGAATATTCGAACTCAATGTTGAGGGTCAAAATCTCAGGACCATCGAACTGGGGTATTGATCGCTCGTAAGGCCTGACATCGCCAGCCAATACCTAACCAAGGCAGGAAAAGCCTCGAGCAGCAGGCATCGACCCCAGCAATAGCTTGAGACCCACGAAATGAGACAAGGAAGAAAACCTCAAGCGGATCTTCTCCACGACACTCGCCGGCCCGGAACCCTCGAGCTCTCTTACAGAATCTTCACGATGCTGACCACACATTTACGCATGTACAGGAAGGATCCTAAATTATTCCCTTGCTGAGTCAGCATGGCACCCAAAACGTGACTCTAACAAGATCTCCCATACTTTGCAGATTGCCCCCCGACTATTTATGATTTAGTACTTAGCTTAGGGATTATTGAGATTCGTCCTGTACAAGTTGTATAATTAGGTGATGAGTCACCTACAGTAACACATTATGCACCATACACACATCACATTCATTTGCTCTTTTCATCCTATAGCAAATAGTTCATCTCTGTAATTCCTTCTGACTGCGATCGTCGGAAATCATCTGTAAACATCTCTTTTCTTATATATATAAAATATCAGCCAATCCGTTCCGGGGGACTATAAACCTTCCTAGAATTCATGGTGTCCGATTAAAATCAAACCTAGAGCTATAAATTGATTTCGATAAAAAATGAACCTCAACACTCAACTCACATCTCCCAGCAGGTATAAATTACTTCACCCATTTCTTATGGATATCATGTATTTCACCTCCTTAAGTTGGGGCAGGCCATCCTAGGAAAGAAATTGTTTGGGAAATCTTAACAGAAATCGCAAATTAGCAGCAACGACTCACAGTCCGAACCTCGCTTTGAAAGCTTGTAAAACGTCATTTGAATGCATATTTTGTGCTAATTGTGTCTCTCATAGGTTTGTCTACCCGAATCAATTAACTTGATTCATGGATACATTGGGCTATTGTTGAGGGCCAAAATATCCGTTCAATCTCGACCGTTGATCATAAAGCTAGGATACTAACTTCCCCCAGCTATATTTACAGATTGACCCCTGGAGTATTTGCAAATAGGCCCCATAGATAGGAATCATTCAGATTCTCTCAATGTAACAGTATAAATAGTACAGTCATACCAGGCACGCACAATTTTCTATTCACGCAAATCTACTGTACCACTCCGATCACCTTCTCTGATGAGAAACTTTGTAACTTCCACTCAATTACACTAGCAAGTTCATTCCGGGGGACTATAAACCTTCCTGGAATTCTTGGTGTCTGATTTACTTTCCCGCTTAGAGTCTCAATCATTTAAACGATCAAAATCAAACCTCAACAATAAGTTATTTCTCGAATATACTGCAGCCTAGACCGACGACTCGTCCTGAAGTTGTCTCAGTTGTGATTACTGTTGATATCTCATTTAGTGTTATTGATTATGCAATCTAGTGCGATCTCCTACACGCTACATGATCCACCTTAGTATTTCGAGATAAGTAGACTAGATGTTAAATGAAATGCAAGAAGTAGTTAATTTTGTATACAAACATAAATAAAATTAGCTTTACATACCAAAATCCAATACTTCTGCGTAGAGAATCTTCTGCATTTTCTGAATTTCAAGGTTAGTTTTGGAAATTGCGCAAGACTTAATTTTTTTTGTTTTAGCGACACGGGTGTCACATTGTCTACAATATCCTATGCCAAACCTTTTAAGAACTTTATTAATATAACTCTTTTGTGATAATCCAAGAGCACCCGAGATCGGTCTTGATGTATTTGAGTTCCTAATACAAAAGAGGCAACCCTAAGATCTTTAATCTCAAAATGGCTTGATAGAAATTTCTTGGTTTCGTGCAATAAGTCTATATCATTTGTGGCAAGTAATATGTCAAATTAGGAATATAAACTTACTCCCATTGAACTTGTGATACACACAACATCAACAACATTCATCGCAAAACTAAAAAACCAAATGAGATAATGACTTGATAAAACTTGTTCTACTATTGAGGGGAAGCTTGCTCAAGTCTATCGACGGATTTCTTTAGTTTGCAAACCATCTTCATTGGGCCTCCTATTTCATAGTGTTTTTGTTGCCTCTTATAAATTGGTCTTCAATGTCTCAATTGAGAAATGCGATTTTAACATTAATATGGTGTAACTCAGTATCAAAATGAGCAACAAGTACCACAATAGTCCTAAAATTGTCTTTCGATGAAACCATAGAGAAAGCCTTTGTAAAATTAATGCATTTATTTTGAGTATAGTCTTTAGTCACAAGCCGTGTCTTATACCTCGCCACATTACCATTTGCATGCCGCTTGGTTTTAAATATCCATTTACATTCAATCGGTGTTACATCTTCTGGTAATGGGACAAGCTCGAAACTTCAAGGATAAAGAAACCGACCCAGTGGCTTCATTGCATTGTATTGACTTATACTTATCCGTCATGACATTAGTCCATTTTTAGAGTTACAACTTTTTATGGCCTGATGAGAATTGATTGGATCATTTGAAATAGCATTTCTTTTTCTCTCGTGGACCTCCTTAGTATCACTTGTTCTTGAGGTTGTTCAATTTGTGGAATATTGTCTTGCAGAGGTTCCACGATTCACTTCTTGATCAGTAGTAACTGTGAGAACGTGAGTATCATCAAAAGTGATAGTAAGAAAAATAATTCCTCCTCAAAGACAATATCTCTAACTTTATTTTCCCTCTCCCCTAATTCAATATCCTCAAAGAACACCGTAGTCCTCATTTCAAAAATATTTCTCGTTGTGGGATCATAAATTTGTAATCCGTAGGTTGCTCTGAGTAACCAATAAAGTAGTTGCTGACTGTTTTGGAGTCCAATTCCTTTTCTTGTGGCCTATAAGGTCTTGCCATAGCTGGACATCCCCAAATTTCAAATGTGTTAGACTGGGCTTTCGACCAATCCAAAGTTCATAAGGTCTTTTTTCAGCCTTTTTAGTTCATACGTTATTGAGAATGTCGGCTGCTCTCTTTAATGTTTCTCCAGAGAGACTCAAGTAAGTTAGAAATACCAATCATAGTGATTATCATATCCTTAGGAGTCCTATTTCATCTTTTAGCTACACCATTCATCCTAGGAGAACCTAGCATGGTATACCGTGGGACAATACCAAATTCTTCTAGCAAATAATATTCGAATTTAGGGTTCATTTTGTATCAAGATGTGCATTCTCATAGTAACTCTACGATGAGAAACTGAGAAATCCTAGATGTGAAAGCACTAACCTGAAGTCATTGATTATAGATTTTAATTGGAGTTGATATTCCAAGAATATGGTTTTCTCCTTTTGTGAGTTTTCTCTGGTAAGGAAAAGAAATTGAAGTTTGTACTGTTTCTGGGGATCAAACTAATTTATATATAACAGATTTATTAGGTCAATTATTTACTATTCACAAATTTTGACCCCTCATCAAATTAGAAATATACCTTAAGTAATATATTATTTATAATAGCAATATACATTAAATAATATATATATATATATATATATATATATATATCCAAATAAAAGATTTAATCTAAATTAAATCCAACATTACAGCCTATACTGACACTCGTCCGAAAGTCTTCTACTGTAATTAAGGTCGGTATCTTGTAAGATTAACCAACCATAGAGTCTTCCATGAACCATAGCTATAATGTATTTACAAGTCTGTCCATTTTCAGGGCCGGCCCTGACATTTCAGGGGCCTTTGGCGAAAAATAAAATCGAGGCCCCCTGAACTTTTATCGTCAAATATTTTTGAATTTATGAAATTCGTTAGTTCAGTGAATCAATATCAGATTTGTTTCTTTATCCAATAAAAAATAATATTGAAATTATTTCTATCTTTTTCTTATTTGATTTGTTGATTTAGTAAAATAACATATTTTCATAGAGGGAAAGACCTAGCCAACCCGCCCAGTGGGGGTGAGAATTCGATTTTTTGGTTCGATTTTTGGCCAAAAAATAACCGAACTGAAATAACCAATTTTCAGGGAGCAGTAACCAAACCGAGCCGAACTCCCGCAATAACCGAACCAAAATTGAGCAATCGGTAATTCGGTTATTTTGGTTCCATTCGGTTCAGTTTTACCGAATATTTTTTAAAAAAACTTGTTTCACAAGCCAAAAAATGGGAAAAAATTTTCAAAATCAACATACATTGGCCACTAACACATTAATAACAAATAAGAAATAATCACAACAATCAATCAAAAATATAATAATTTAAACAATCATTCAAAAGACATCAACCTATCACATTAAACAAGTTTTGAAAAAGTAAAATAAAATAAAAAAAACAACAATAATAATTTTAAGTTTTCAACTTCTATTGACTAGCTTGCAATTTCACCATAAGTGGGAGAAAGGAGAATTATGTTTAGGTTTTGTGATATTTTATATTTTAAAATAAGTTTATATATATAAATTAATATTTAATATATATTAAATATTTTGGATTTTCGGTTATTTCGGTTTTCCAAAAATAAAAATCAAATCGAGCTGAAAAACTAAATTTTTGAGAAATTTTTTACCGAACCGAACCAAACCGAAAAACTAAAATTTTTTCAGTTCGGTTCGATTTTGATTTTTTCGATTTTTTGCTCACCCCTACCGCCCGAGGGCACATGTTATTTTTACTTATAAATAAGAGAGAAATTATGCAATTCTATCCCGAAGTATAGTTCATTATGCAATTCTATCTTGAACCTTTTTGTTATGCAATTATACACGACGTTTCATTTGTTGCGTAATTATATCCTCGTGAGTTGACATCGTAAAAAATGTATTTACGTGACTGTTAAATGCCACGTTTTCAGTGACGTGGCCATAGGTAGTGTTGAAACAAAGTAAAACAATGTCGTTTTTCATTATTTTGAAATGTCATCATTTATTATTAGTAAAATGAAAAGGAAAATATGCTCCCAAAAGTTTCTAAATAATAAAAAAACGACGTTGTTTAGATTCGTTGCAATACCATTTGTGGTCACATTACTGAAAACATGGAGTTTAACGACCACGTAAGTACATTTTTAACTAATGAGGATATAAATACATAACAAATAAAATTTTGGGATATAATTGCATAACTGATAATTGTGTATTTTAACTATTTTTATGCGTGTTTTGAGTCGTAGTTTGTTAGGTTTTAGGTAGAAAATACCCACTTATCAATGTTTTTGGTTATATTTTGTATATTTTTTGTTTTAGGTATATTTAATTATATTTTATGAGTTTTTAGGTGAAAATACGTGAAAGATAGGCGAAGTGTGAAATTGTGAGAGGATCGACTCGATCAAGACACGATCAACTTGATCGGCTCGATCGACCAGATTGAAGATGACGATCAAGTGGATAGACCATTCCATAGAATTTTAGAATTTGGAGAAAGTTAAAGGAGAGCTTGATCGACCCAATCAGATGTCGATCGACTCTATCGGACTGTCGATCAGGCTGGACGAGCATTCCAGGGAGTTTCTGAAGTTTTTGGGATTTTGACTAAGTGTGTACCTCTATTGATTCGATCAAGTATCCATCTACTCGATCAGCTTCCGGGATTTTCTTAAAATTTTTCAAAAATTACAAAATTGACCCTGTTTGCTCCTTATCACATCTTAACCTATAAATATCACATCGATGGCCTGATCAACTATTTGCAATATTTGTTCATTAATTTATATCATAGTCAGAATAAATTGAAGAATAGGAAAGCGTTAATTAAGCATACGGTAATTAACTACCCTAGTCAGGAGTTAGTTTTATAGAAGCAAAGATCCGTGGAAATTATCAAGAGTATGATTGGTTAGATGCCCTAGTCAGAATTTAATTACAATCTTATTTCTATGTTCTGTTGTACCCTAATCAGGACAACTTAGAACAACTTAACTGATGTTTCACATTCGATTGGATTAAATAAGGTTAGGTTAACTTTATTAAAACTTAAATGACCACAGTCGGAGTAGATTGCCTAGGATCAG
>AYJT01027631.1:0-10808 GCA_001278415.1 Ocimum tenuiflorum | reverse complement strand
AAAAAAAAACACTTTGGTAAATAATAAATAAACCAACTACTTCCTTATATATCGTATGCAAATAAAATTTCTAACTATTGTTTGAATATTAAATGTTATATAAGTGCAAAGTACGACAAAATCTATACTCCACATCAGGCCAACAGATCAACAAAATACTAAAGATACTTCATGTGACATATATGATTCATTAAGAATCGATAACTTACAAATATTACAAAAAATGAAGCATTGAAAAGAAACAACTCTAGAAGATATTAAAGAAAATCAACACATAGATCGAGCTATCTAGTACGACATCAACTTTATCTATTTTATTTTTTAAAATATATTGTCTAAAATATTTAATGTGGAGGTTCGATTTTGATTGGCGAGATCGAAACGGGCTTTAAGCTTGAATTAATTAGAACACCACAACTTCCTGAAAAGGTTTACCATCCTGCAGAACGGACCAACTAATGCTTTATTAATTTCAAGTGAAAAATACACGGTTTGAGGTGTTTTTTGACGACGGAGGTCATACACGTGCTTTTTTTATACAAGGATTTGGCGAGAATCTAAATTGTTCCTAAGCTAGGGACTAAATTTGCAAATTTTCGAGGGAGACAATCTACAAAACTTGGCGGATAAGTTTGAGTCACGCAGATTATGCCTTGATGACTCAGTAAAGGAATTATTTTGGATCCTTTTTGTACGTGTGAGATTTCTCAATCCACTTTTTGTGTGAGAACTCGAGAATTCTGGTTTCTGAGATGAATGCCCAAGGTCTCTCATACTCGAGGTGGATCTTCGAGGTCTGAGGGCTCTAGGTGCCTTCTTTTTAGGACGAGTTCGGGTCTCAAGCTCTTCCGAAGGTCGAGATCGGGATTCAAGGCTTCGTGATCCGGTCAGAATATTGATCTGGGGAGAGAGCTCGAGGATCTGCAGTGGTCCGAGATTTAGGGTTGAGGGCATAGATTCTGTCGTTGATTTTGACCCTCAATATTTAACAAAATTGATTCAAATAATGCAAAATTAATTTACACATTCTTTTTTGGTTATTATAGAATCATTCTTATTGTTTTAACGTAATTTTTGATAGAATTGAAAATGTGTCATCAATAGTATACACTTCTTGTAAAAGGTGCAACAGATCATGCTTCAATGCAACAATTGCAAAGAGACAGTTAAAAGGTAATGAAAAAAATAAATATCATATAATATTTTTTTGTTAAAAGAATTACAAATTCACTGTTATTTTGATACTGCTACATATTCAAAATAACCCTAAATGTTATTTAAGATGATTAAATGCACGACTTACAATATTTGGAGAAGCTGCGGCAGTATATATAGGATGTTTTGTAGATGACTACATTACATCGATAAATGAGTTAACTTATTATAATTGATGTAATCTGATTAAAAAATATATTATGTGTGTGTATATGTAAAACTAAAAACTATGCATTTTCACATTCACGGGGACAAAACGAATCTATATACTATAGAGGCCTCAACTTACAGACATCAATCGAAATACGATTCATGACCATGGCAAAAAATATAAAATTTGATAATAGTGGAAACCTTAATATTATCACCACGGCTATCCATAAAGTACGAATGCAGGCAAGTGGAGATGAAGGACGATTGAAAAAAATTCCAAAAATAAAAAGTGTCAAAAGAAATACGTGAGGAACAATCAAATGAACAGATGAACAATTTTCAGGTCCAAGAAAACAAATCAAGTCAAGTTCAAAGAAGTAACAAAAGAACTAAGGTCCAAGAAAGAAAATTAAGTCAAGTTCAAAGAAGGAAAAAAATAACTATAAAAAAGACACAGTCCAATGATTGTATTAATATTCCAAATGAAAACAACTCAACTCAAGTTCAAGGAAGGAAAAAATGAACAATAAAAAAGGCGCAGTTTGAAGATTGCATTGATATTCCCAACGATGACGATTAAAATTGGATGAATATCTCTTTAAAATCAAGAAAAAGAACCCCCAAACTTCTCTTGTATTCAAGAATATCAAACAGGAAAAAATTTAAAGAACAATGACTCACCATCTCTTCGATATTAGGTTCATTTTTATTTTTTATTAATATTATTACTTTTTGTTTATCAATCTGTTAGGTTTTAGGGTTTTTTTAATTTTTATTTTTTACTAATATTATTACTCTCTTGTTTATTATGTCAAATTTTAGCTTTTTTTTTAGGGAATTGTTGGAGTATGAATTTTTCCTCATCTAAGATTTAAGAATGCAAAGTCAAAATACAAATTTATATTGAATGATAACGAATTAACTTTAAATATTTTGTGTTATACATAAAATTAATGATTCAAAATATTTAGGACAAGGGGACAACCATGCCAACGAGCATAACATGCAATGCACGTATTCGCTACTAGTTAAATTAAAAAGTAAGTTCATGGCCTCCATTTTTTTAAAGTTCATGGGATTTCAAACAATATCATTATTACATATGATCAACGAAATTATAAAAGTTCTTGGGTTTTATGCAATTCTATTATCATGTTGAATGTCACATCATATGAAGATGAGGATGGACGGTTGAAATTGTACGCTAGTTAATATATGGTTATGGTTTCCTTTCTGTCGTATAATATGGCTTGTCATGTAAGCGAATCACATTTCAGAAAAGATACTTCAATCAGGCTGGAGGAGATGAGAGTTCAACCGTCTTTTTATATTGATTCTGATGAAAGGCAGTGCACGACAAAGACGAGTGTGGACTTGATATAACCACAGTTTGTAATAGTCTTGTAATTTCGTTAATCAGATTTGTGCATTTGAGTATGTAATAGATCTAAATTGGCATCCAAATGCATGGCATCCAGTCTTACAATTTGTTGTGTTCCGATTGCATGTTTCATTCCGTAGCAAATGTATGATATGATGTACATTACAATTACTACAAGGTGACGATGTTTCTGAAACATGCAATTGTTGTTAAGACTGTTCACCTACAGAGCTGATAATATGTAGCGTAGATATGTCTTTCAGGTAGCAGATTGATTTTCTGTTCTGAAGCAGAAAGTCTTGAGATACCTGTTTCATGGAAGGTCGCTTTTTTGGGTTCGGATTCACGCAGGCCATTGCTGTAGTCACAATACACGCCACATCATGTGCCACCTTCGGGTCCTCTAATGGTGGTAGCCTCCCATCTAATAAATCTTGGAGCATCAAGTTCTGAGCGGATTGCTCTTTCATTTGTGAAAGAAACTCCCTTGGATGACTTCCACACAGTATTTCCAGGGCCACAATGCCAAAACTGTAAACATCACACATTTCTGTGGCAACCATGCTGTAAGCCGCTTCTGCAAAACAGAGCGAGTTTTAAGCAAAGCACAAGATGAAAGATGATTGCTATCACTATACCTGGGGCAATGTAGCCAAGAGTTCCTGCAATGAGGGTGAGATTGGACGAATCAGGATCGAGCAATCTAGCATTTCCAAAGTCAGACAGGCGAGCTTCGAGCTTTGAGTTGAGGAGAATGTTGTTGCTGGAAATGTCCCTGTGCAGGATCGGTGGGCTGCAATCGTGATGCATGTAAGATAAGGCATGTGCAATGTCCTTCGCCACGTTTACTCTCTTGACCCAGTCGAGTTCAATGGCTTCATCATCGTTTCTCAGCAGGCAAAACAGGCTTCCTCTCTCCATGTAATCGTAGATGAGAAACATGCACTGCTTGTGCAGACAGAAACCAAACAGTTTGACAATGTTTCGATGTCTTATTCCAGACAGAATCTGAGCCTCTTTCCTAAAACATTTGTCGTATGATGGATTGTCTCCTTCTAACTTGTGCAGTTTCTTCAAAGCAACAACTCTTCCATTAGGCAATTCAGCTCTGTATACACTGCCATATCCTCCGGTCCCAATGCAGTGGCCAATATCGAAGTCTTCTGTTGCTTTAATGACATCTTCATACGCAATCTTCCCGTCGTAGTTCCATATCCTGAATATGTCGCCATGCTTGGAATCTCGTGATCCGTGGCTTGTTTTCTTTGCCTTGAGAGAACAGGCGAAAAACCATCCTCCAAAAGCTAACACTACAATAAACATGGCAACAGGTACATATATTTTGGTGTAGTTTTTACTACCTTCCTGACTGATAACTCTGTTTTGAGGAGGTTGATTGAAGAACTCTTGTGAATAATTGAATAAATTTGAATTTCCAAAAAACGACGTTTTTGGAAATTTATCCCAAACGCTACGCGGAATTTGACCCTCCAAAGCATTGTAGGACAAGTCCAGACTTCTCAAATTGTGAAGAGACAGGGGAACCAAGCCAGAAATGTTGTTGTGGGAGAGATTGACAGTAAACGAGTATGCGTCGGGACAATCTCCAAGACGAAGAGGGATCTCTCCAAAAATCGCATTTCTACTCACATCCATCATCCTCAATGAATGAATCCTTGTAATCTGCTCAGGAATCCTTCCCCCAAGATTGTTGTTACACAGGTTCAACACTGTCAGATTTGTCAACTTTCCTATTCCTACAGGTATCTGCCCCGAAAATCGGTTTGAAGACAGATCAAGAAACTTGAGATTAGTCAGTTTCAGGAGCTCATCAGGGATGTTGCCATGTATCTGGTTCCTGGACAGGTCCAGATACGACAGGCGCTTCAAACACGCAATCCAAAAATGTACACGATCACTGATTCTGTTTGAAGCAATGGATAAACATCTCAACCTGGTCAAACCATATACAGCAACCGGAATGCCCCCGGTTAATTTGTTGATTCCTAGGTCAAGATCAATCAGGTTCTTAAGTTTTTGCATGTCCCGTGGAATTGGGCCAGTTATCTGGTTACTAGGCAGGCGCAGAGCGTTCAAGTTAGTTAACTTGACTAACGTGGAAGGAATCGAGCCATTGATTCTGTTAAATCCGAGGTTCAGATCAACCAACGCTGTCAGGTTTCCTATCTCTTCTGGTATAGGGCCAGAAACATCATTGTAGTTCAACAGCAAAGATCGCAATCTCGTCATTTGTCCTAGAGTTGAAGGGATGGAACCGTTGATATTGTTGTTATTAAGTCTCAAAGCGATCAAACTAGTGAGGTTTCCTATTCCAAGTGGAATCGAGCCCGAAATAGCATTGGAAGAAATATCCAGGGCAATCAGTTTTGTCAGATTTGCTATCGAAACAGGTAAGTTGCCAGTGAGGTGATTCCCTGACAAGTTGAGGTAACTTAGATTAGATAGTGTACCTATTTGGCGAGGTATGGCTCCAACAAGAACGATTTTCGACAAATGAATCTTGATTAGGCTCGGGAACAGGAGCAGATTCATCACTTGGAGTGAAGCATTGCCACCTTCGAGGCTGATCTCTACAACGCGGCCTTGGCTATCGCATTTCAATCCAGGGTGCTTGCAGCAATCAGAAGCGTTTCTTGAGCAGTTGCGCCAAGAAATCGGAATCGAAGACTCGGTGGCTAATATTGTTCCTGATAGAAGTAAGAGCATTATGGTCGTTGTAACAAAGCAAACATCCATCGAGAATAATATTGTAAGTGATGCAATCAAGTCTCAGAGATATTGGTGCTGTGAAATGTATCAGTCTTGATCATTTTATAGATTTTTGTAGTAGATTTCTCCTGTGGATATTGACTCCAAGTCAATTCCATGTCTTTTTATCGGATTTTTTTTCTGTTTATTAGTTTTTTTTTGCATTTGGTCGATAGTTCTTCCATGTTTAATCAATTTTCCACAAGTTAGAATTTTATATGCATGTCATCATTAGAGAGTCTTCGTGCGTCATTTTCGGGCTGTGTAATATATATGAAAATTCTCGAGTCTAGGAGATACCACCTCATGATACAACAGCACATAATATTATATTAAGTATGATTACAAAATAATATAACTTATCTCAAGCTGTATTTTGATAATAAAATAAATCTGTTTAATTAATAAACTTTTATCAACAATCAATAGTTGTGACTTGTGACTCAAGATAACGGATATAATTCATGAATAACAATTTCATTCCTATGAACACAAATTATAATATTTAATGAATTATATAATTATTGTCATTACATTTATAAAGTTCATCTTATTCTTAGACAATTTCCTAAATGCAAGACGATGAGAATTCATGATCTTCGAGGAAAAATAAAAAAGCTCGAAAGTGGAAGAGATTATTTTTAGATGAAATAGAACTTTTCAAAATTTATTGATTGATCAAAATAAAAAACTTAAACTAAAAGTATTATTCAATATATAAAATAACTAAATCAGTCTTGATAAACTTCGGGTGAGTACACTTAAATACAATGGTAATATTGCATTACAATAATGTGAAGTAAACATAAAAGATAAAATGTATAAGCACATAAATAATAGACGATAAAAAATTTAATAAATAGACAAGATAACAAAAAATTTGAAACCACAAAACATTTATCCTCTTATTGAAAGTATTAGGTGTAACCATGCACTGCGCGGTCCAACATGATAGCTCATTCAAATATATAATAAATAAAATTATATCTATTCATTTATATTTTTAAATCATCATAAAAATATATTGAAATTTTATTCCCATTAAGATTATTGGTGTGATGTAATTCTCATAATAATAGATAAATTCTATATATATATATATATCCATTAGTTTTTATTTATAATTTTTAAAATAAAATCAAAAAATCTATTACAAAATACGTAAAAGACACACAATACATAATGGATGCCCTATATGTTGTTAAATAAGATAAACATAGAAAAAATGGCATTAGTAATTAGTATTTTTAGTATATTTATGATCATATGCATTTCATGTGATAATTTAAACATATATTTAATATTTAATATAATTTTTGTTCATCAATATTATTAATATAATTATACTAAGTTATTAATGACATATAATATTATATATATATATGAATTTAACAAAATAAAAAAGTAAAGTGAAGAAAAAACATTAAAAAAAAATAAGATTTTGGTATAAAAAATTATCTCAGTTTGAATAATAAAACAAAAAGAAAATTATGTATTTCTTCTAATAAAATTAGTAAATAAAATAAATTTAAAGTAAAATAATCAGTTTTCCCGAAGGGGTTGAGCAGCTAGTAGGTTCTAAAGATGAGAAAGAAGCAAAAATGGTGAAAAAGAAGTATTTTATAGGATAAATGGCAATCTAATTTTATTGGTATTAGAATTATATTTAGTTGTTGTAATAACTCAAAATTTATAAAATAAAATTTTTTATTTTCCAATTATAGGAATTAGTATAGTAAATTTAAAAATTAATTATTAAATTACGTGATATTAATTATTCGATTATTCAATCGAGTCTACAAAGGTTAACCGAATCCAATTTAACAAACTCAATATATCGTTGTGTTCGTAATTAAAAACATGATAATACAGTGTGATCCATTTTGAGAACTGACAAGCCATATTCCGTAATTAACTTTTAAGAATTAATTAAACGGAGTAATTTCACCATTTTGCAAACGGCAAATCACGAACACCAACTGATCGCGACGTTCGAGTGTAATTAAAAATCTTACGCAACGCAACTCTCCAGGCGAAGATCTGGTACCAAACGAACCAACAACGTAACTTTGAACGCAAGAAATAATAAATATATTCGTATGCAAATGTATTGATCTGCATGGTAAGTTTATGCAAGTGTGTTTAGCACAAATGAGTGTGTATGATGACAACATGAACATCTGATGCAAGCGCCACAAGCAGCGAGCTCATTTGAATGGCCGGTTTTGCCGAACAGTTGCCAACTCTTGGAAATTGCATGTTTTTTCCATGCACATTGGTCAGTTCACACCACAACAAAGTGTGAGACTACAAACGAGTAGAAACACACTCAAGGGTGGAAACGCCACCAACAAAGTGGAGAATACAGCACACGACGGAGCCGCCGTGCACTAGCGAATTAAAATAACAATTTCCATCGAAAAATCTTTGTGAAGAAGAAAGCATCTCCCTTGGTCCAGCTGCTTGCTTGCCAAATGACTGAAATACCCTCCCGAAGTTGGCTAAGATTGGACCAGAAAGAGGACCTATCCACTTTGCCCTCTCACTTGCGATCAAAAACCATATAGGATCGTCTAAGACTTCATTTCCTTCATTTTTACACCAAACCAATTGCAGAGAGTGAGGAGGTAGTGAGAGAGAGCGAGTAGTGACTAGAGAAGAAGAAGGGATTTTCGGAAATCGCATCATTCACCGGAAAAGAAACCCCGCCGAATTTTCTTGGTGGAGTTTGAGGTGTTGGTAAGTTTTATTCTCCCATTTTGTACCACCATTTTTAGTGATTCAAGTTCTAATGCGTAGATTACATGTCATACTAGATAGATCATTGGTTGATGGAGAAGGATCATGGTTTAATCGGTCGGAAAAGCGAGAAAACCAGAGGTATATCACCAGCTTCGAAAATTTTATTTCACATTTGACGATGATGGTCCATTGTTATTTTGCATTTAAATCTTGCATATTTATATTCTATGAGGTTTAGGGATCATGAATATGTGTTTTGATTGTGTTGGAAGTGGTCGGATCGAGAGAACTTCGCCCGAAGAAAGCTTCGGTCTGCTATTAATGGCAGACAGAAGCTACTCATTCGATCGAATCGGTGCCCCCGTTCAGTCGAATAGGGTTCCTTCAGGGGTGAAAAGTCCTGATTTCATTCGATTGAGTGGGGTACCCCCTTCGATTGAATGGACCCTGTTAACTTGACCTAATTTGACCTAGAGTTAGCCTGTTTTGACCTTTTGACCCATTTTGAACACCGAGACCCCCAAACTTAAATATTATCAATCCTAAATATCCACATATTCCAATAATAACCCCGGAAGCAAAATCAATCAATAACCACAGTTGATTTACGCGAACTATCGTTATTATACATCCAAATTTTTCGAGATTTGTGAATTTTTACATATTTCAAATCAAACCTCTCAAGTCAAGATTCTTTTGAATCAGCTTTTACATGTTAACCAATTTTCCAAAATTTTTGAACCCCACTGTCACGTAAATCGGAAAAACACCTAAAACGTATTACGTAACCCAAAATCCAACTAAACCTTACTGAATCATAATCAAATCAGATTCCGAGCTTGACTATCCCTAGTGAGGCTCGATGTTACCAATTGAGGACTAGACTCTAGTCAATACCCGTAACCAACACAATACTCGATAAGTAATCCCAAACTAGTATAATTAAACAACTAAGATCTAGTAAGCAATGAATCTTTTTACACTGATTCGTATTTCGCAAAACGCAACCAGTAAACACCCGATTGCATGAGGATCGAGGTGGGCTTTTCTTACTTAAAACAAAACATGATATATAATACCTTTTTTTTCTAAAATGAAACGAAAGCATGATTTATTTTCTGATGAGTGTCATGACCTGAAAATATTTTGTGGTGCTATATGTTGATTAATATGATTGAATTGGACGAATCAGGCGTCCACAAATTAAGGTGGTGGGGCTAGTGCACTATGTGTATGTTGGTTAGTAAGGACGCGATCCTATTGACACCGAACATGGAGACCAGTGAAGGAGGCCTATTTCCTGGCTCAAGCAAATCATAGCATAAGTGTTTATACATGGAGTTGAGGATGGAAAATAATCTGCAGGTTTATCTGAAAATGTTTTGTGTACATAAGGTGGATTTAACTAAAACCCTTATGTGACACCATGATGCACGACATGACATTCAAAAATATGTATGTATGATTTTGGGCATGCGTTAACTGGGTGTAATCAATGTACTCAGCCCCATGGATGTATTTTTAAATGTGCAGGTTGAGCAGCGGATGGAGATGGAGGGTGCCAGAGCTTAAATAGCCAGCCTACTACTAAATAAGGCTCCAGGTTTCATACCGTAATATATGTTACCCAACTATTGTCTTTTATTGTCTATAACTCTGATAACCTAAAATCGATTTATGTTGGTTTTTGCTCATGAAAATTTCTAATTATTAATATGTATCTCTAAGACCCGGATCTGAATATTAACTGCTTATTTGCGTGTAGTGACTAAATTATGAATTATTGTGTGATTGTTGTATTTGTTGAGAATATTTGTGTATCGAATGGTTTCCCATCTACCAGCACGTCGCATTCCGATGGACCGGCTTAGGCCGGGACGTGACAGTTTTGTTATTGTAAACTCTTTTAATGATAAAATCTTTAGGCTCATTTTGATCTAATTATGAAATGTAATATATTGTATAGTCTAGAACATGTAATAGTTAGTCAATGTTCAAGACTATAGGATCAACTAAAAAGGGAACCAGAACTGAGAAGGAAACTAATTTCAGAACTGAGATAGATGATCAAGCTCTGAAGAAATTGACACTAAGTTACCCTAACAGTTTCATGAGGAAATTGATTGACTTGTAACTGACCAGTTTCTAAGAAGAAATTGAGAGCTGAGTGCAAACAAAATAAACAAGTCAACCATGCGCAGAGAATATCCATAGTTACGACTAAGCTCAATTTGAGTCAACATGTTTGTTAGAAATTTAGATGTTTTGATGATGTCGGAAACCATGTCAATAGTTTAGAGCTATGATTAGAATGTAATAACTAAATAAGTCTTAGTATAGGTTCGCGGAAAGCTGAAGCTGAAGAGATCAAGACTCAGGACATCCTTGAAAAAAATAGTCCTTCTATGACAACTGACCCAGTTGTGCTCATACAGCTGGGTGGAACACCAACTGAGGATAGTTAGCTGAAGCTAACCCAGCTGAAGTTCCTGTTGAGCTGATAGCTGACCTTTAGTTCAGTCTGAATCCAGAGCTGACCTCAAAAAGA
>AYJT01027629.1:0-18937 GCA_001278415.1 Ocimum tenuiflorum | reverse complement strand
TTTTCCGCTTTAAATGTGAGCGGACGCGCTCAATTCTGTTGCCTGCTCATGTGCTGTTGCTGCCGTTTTCAGTAAATTCTCCACTGCGTTGTTCGAGCTTTGATTTGAGTTAGTTCTGCTTTTCCTTTTTTTCTTTCAGGTAATTCGGATGTTCATTTTCTTCTCTCGGAAAATGGGTTTTGCGTTTTGATCTTTTGTTCATTTTGCTCATCTGGATCGGTCTCTGTCCTCTGAATGCGCGACTGTGTGTCAGTGTGTGCGTGTTTGTGTTTTTCTCTGGGGGAGAATTCAGAAGTTGAGATTTAGAAGATGGGCTGATGGTTCATATGATGTTATCTTACAAGGAGAAACATATTTTTTTTCTTTTTTCTTTTTTTTTTTAATTTTTTGGTGTGAGGCTCTTGCAAAAAGTATGAATCTATTATTATTATTTTTTCCCGATTTATTTGAATTCTTCTTTGATTTTTCTCTCTTCTTGCTTTCTGGTACAATGTTTACTGCATCTTATCTTGTTTCAATCTGATCTCTGATGGGTTTTCTTTTCCTCCGCCTAATGTCAACATGAAGAATCTTCTTGCTTTCAGCGTTTCTTTATTCTGCTTAGCTGGAAAAAATGTCGGCTTGTTCTTATCAAATGAAAAAAAAGTATTCTTGGGCATTGCTTGGTCATTTCTGGGCTTCATTTTCATAAAAATGCAACGTAGATTTTTTTTAATAATAGTGAAATTTGGAGGGTTTTGGATTATACGATCTCTGCTGAAGAATTGATCTTTCTTGCTGCGGCTTTGCTTTTTCCGTATTTGATTGTGCGGTTCTTCAATCTTTCACGTTTGTCTTGTGTTTTCATTGAATGAATGGTTGCACGATTATTATTATATATTTTTTTTGTGTGTGTGTGTGTTTATTCTCATGGGGCGTACAAGAAACATTAAATTAATCTTTGAAGATAACTATGTGAAATGTTACTTCAGCCAAGTTTGTGAGGAACATGATGGCATGGCAACTTTTTTTGTGTTAAAGTTTGATGTGATCTTTTGGTTTCTGAATATGAATGCCCCGTGTTCAGTTTAAGGGATTTTGTATGCATCTCCGTAATAGTTTTTCGTTTTCGTTTTAGGTGAGTTGGAGCGAATATGCAGTGTACTAGCTTCACTCCTGTGTACTACCATGCGAGGGATCGTAATGTGGGCGCAAATGGATATTCTTGGCACCTTTATGATAGTAACGCTAGCTATGGAGAAGAAAGAGGCTTCGACATTTCTATGCCTCCGTGTGACCAGCAATCAGGTTATCACAAGGAAGCAATGAGGCGGATAATACAGAATCATGAAGCCACATTTCGATATCAGGTATTTGTCATATCTTCATTTTTAGCTTTTCTTGAACTTGTTGATTGAGCCAAAATATCTATGTGTTTCCTATTCCAATAGCATTCACTTTATAGTGATGTTTTCTATCAGACATTGATTGTCTGAGGAAAACTAGGGGTGGGGTTTTATCGGTAGGGCAAATCTAGTTGGATGTTATTGAGGAAGCTTTGTAGATCGGGAGGAAAATAAATTTATTTTGCAACTTGGGTTTATCTTTCTTTCTAAGTAACTTTCAGATTTATTCTTATCTTCTTTCATATATGCTTGGTGCCTTACATGTTTAGTTTGTTTCGTGCTTCTTATTCTCAGGTTCGGGAACTACATCGATTATACAGAAGACAGAGGGACTTAATGGATGAAACAAGGATGAGAGAGATCTTTGGTCACCATGTACGAACATCTGAAATGATTCATTCCTTGTCTCATGCTAGGGCTGATTTTCCTCAAAACCGTTCTCCTTCAACAAACTGGCTCTTCGACAATCTTGCATCTAGTAAGTTGTCTGAGCTGACATCGAGGGATGTTCAAGGGCATGAAAATCTTGTTGCAGAAAACTTGGAGGAAACTACAAAACTACGAAATGATTCTTTTGTGAGAAAAAGCAGTATCGACAATGTCCACTTTCTGTCCCATGACTGTAAAGAAAAGAGAAGTGAAATTGTCCATGAAGAGAAGCAATTCAAAGTGGGAAACCTTTCTGAAGCACATGGATTGAAACGTGGTACACCTGAGGAAATTTCAAACTTCC
This sequence comes from Ocimum tenuiflorum, assembly GCA_001278415.1. Lineage (NCBI taxonomy): Eukaryota > Viridiplantae > Streptophyta > Magnoliopsida > Lamiales > Lamiaceae > Ocimum > Ocimum tenuiflorum. Next base: position 16,819 of record AYJT01027629.1, on the reverse strand, counting down.
AGCCTCCATATTCAGATTTTGCTTCGAATAAAACATGGGATTTCTCTAGTTCCAGTTCAAATATCAGGAAAACAAATTGTTTCATCGATCTGAACGAGCCCATACAGCTTGAGTCATCACCTCCAAGTTCGTCTGGTCCTCTTGAAGCTTTTACTTGCCATAGCAAGACTGTTTGCGGCGACGAACATGTTCCTGTAAAGGCCACACCAGAATCCATAGTTCTCACACGGTCTCAGCTCCTGAAGAGCGATGATGGCAGTTCAGATGGTATAAATTCGTCAATGGCTATTGACTTGAATTCCATACCTGTGAATTATTTCTCCGAGTCAGAGATTACTGTTGAAAGCCCTCGAAATATGAATAGAGAAGCTGTACACAAGAAGATCAGTGACAGCTACTTGAAAACTAAAACTCAAATCGACTTGAACACTGGTGCAGTAGACGAGCATTCTCCGCCTCTCTGGAGTTCAATCCTTGAGATCAAATCAGCAGAAGAAACAGAGTTGAAGGGACCGGTTAGCCCAGAAAACGAGGAGAGTTCTCCTCCTCGAGGAAAATCCGAGGATATTCAAACGGAAACACCTCTCTCATCTGAAGGAGAGGGAGAGCCATTCACCACCATTGCTGCAGAGACTTTGGCTAATATTCGGGCTTCAAAAAATCTACGTTGGTTTGCTGACATTGTTTCTTCCGTTGGAGATGATCTAGAAAACGAAGTGATGAAGCTCGAGAATGATCGAGGCAAGGCAAAAGCTCTGAACTCATCTTGTTTCAACAAAGCCAAAGGAACAGGTCAGAAGAGGAGAAAGAAGCAACGCGAGGATTTCCAAACAGAAGAAGTTGAATGTCGAAAAACAGGTCAGTTGAAGAGAAAAGCAGGCAAGAATGGGTGTGCAAAACCAAGAAAGTATTCAAAATCATCTCTTTCCGATGTGACAAAGAAGTCAATGAGCTCGATTCTGAAGCAGTCCGCTTTACGCATGGACCATAGTGTCATGCAGAGTTGGGGTAAGATGAGCAAACGACGAGGAGGGCGCAAACGTAGGGTTAGTAATTACTTCTTGTTAGGTGAGTTGGCTTCATTGTAATTTTATCTTCCATACAATAGCAATGCATACTTAGATGTTGGAATGGGATTTTTGATGATCAACATTCCTGTACATGTACAAATCAATCTTGTTGAAGTAGGGATTTCACATGAGATGGCCTATTTGTAGGTAATAGCTAATGTTGAAAAAAGCGTGATTTATGTTATGATTGTTGGCCGGTTGAGTGGCATTCTACAGTCTTGGAAACTTTACAACAGTTTGTGATTGCTTAGGTGGTCCTGTTGCTGGGTTTAGAAGGCCCACAATTTATGAAGAAATTTTTGGAGTATTTTATTTACTTTAACGTGGATGGATGAATGGATTGTCTTTGGGATTTTCGATTTTCCTAGATGTGGGATTGTGGGATTTTTATTAATTGGTCAGTATTTAATTATAAAGAGGAGGTCTCTTGTTAGACCGCTTAAATCATTTAGGCGAATTTTAGTTTATGATCCATGGTGAATGCGGGTTTGGGTTAGGACTGATATAAGTTTGGCCGAGTGGAAATGAACTAAAGAAATTCGTCTAAATTATTTAACCCCGTCTAATACAAATGTTTTATAAATTATAAATCATGGGCTCGAGGGAATAAAGTTATAAAACCCTGGAATATTAAAGGACAGTTTGGTAGAAAATCATACATTTTGGGGAATGACTACACAGTATGAGGTTATGTGAAAATGGAAAGATGAGAATAATAATTATTATCTTTTTTATGATTGATGTGACATGAAACTCTTTTTGAAAAAGATGAATGCAAACAAAAAAAGAAACGAAGGAAACTTGTGGATTGATATTCCATGCTGTGGCAAAATGTACAGCTATGAGATATTGTGCAGATCCATACCATCCAAAAACTTTCGCAAAAAACATGAAAAAAATTACAAGTGAATGAATGATGATGATATGCACAACATCTCCTACTGTGTATTTTGCCACAGCAGGGAATCTCAATCCGAAACTTGTATAGGATCTTTTCAGTGATCTTGTTCAGGTTTAACTAATTGGGCGGCCCATTTTTGTTGGATTACTCGGTCGGTTTCATTGGGTCTAAATCATAAGGGGCATTTTAATGAGAGTATTTATTATTGACATGTATAAAGTGTTTGTGTATTTTAATTAAATTATTTTTATGATTTATTGTTCACAAATAACTCTAATAGATACAAAGAAATACATCCGAGCATTCATTATTAGCATGTATAAAGTGTTTATATATTTTAATTAAATTATTTTTATTATTTCTTATTCACAAATAACTATAATGGATACGGAGAAATACATAATTATAGAATGGATAATATTAAAATAAAAATACATATAAACTACATTATTATTCTTAAATTAAATATTTAAAAGGGATAAAATAGGCGACAAGATCATTGATACTTTTGCTAGGTATAAATACGTGGACCGACTGGCTGTAGCCAATTTGAGGTCCAAGGACAGAATTCGAGCAACCTCATATCCTTATTCTCAAAACTTTTATAACTTATCATCAAAAATATAAACCACAAATACTAGTATCATCCAATCCAAGCAAACAAATATAATTAGACACAGAGCGGTCTACTCTCTGTAAACAAATAATATTACACGACAAGCTGGCTGTTTGGTGCATTCATCTGAACTCTGCAATCTCAAACACACGAGCAGTTCCATCAAACGAAACAGATACCAGAAACTCTCCGGTAGACGACGCAGCAATAGATTGAATAGCATCAGAATGTCCGTTCAGTATTTTGGCACAATCTCCAGATAGACTGTCCCATATCCGTACTTTCCCGTCGACACATCCCGTTGCTATATATCTATTGCCAACAAGCCACATCAAGCATGTCACTCCCTCCTGCAAAATAATTCCACGATACTTGCACTCTTAAACCTGCATGTTCAATGCAAGCGAAATTGAGGTGACAGGCATCTTGATCACTGAAGCTAACCTCATGATCACATATGCAACGTGGTGATGAATTCTGATCCCAGATTATGAGCTTGTTATCCATCCCTCCAGTTGCAACCCTCCAACTGTCCCGTCGAGAGCTGCAGGAAGAAATTTATAGTCATGGAAAGTAGAAGATTGTATACTTTACCAAATAATATTCTATTTTTCTTCCAAGGAGATGAAAAAGTGGTAGGCCAAAACCTTGCTTCAAAAGCAGCACACTCCACTGAATCTGTATGTGCACTCAAGGAGCTAACAACCTGTGGATTGAGAGACATTATGAGATCATTTGTTTTGTCCAATGCGGCCTCTCTCTTGTAGCAGAAGAAATAATATATAGCAACAGTATGAGAACTATGAAGACACAGAATAAGGCTGAAGCACCTTGCCAGTTGATATATTAACAACGTGGACAGAACCATCTTTTGACCCAGTAAGCACAAGATTAGAGTCGGAGCTGATCGTCAAGCACGTAATTCCATCAGTATGATAAGGATGACCTAACAATATAAGTACAGTTTTTCTATCAGTATTCATTAGAGAAAATTTGGATTACCATGTAGCCACAAATTGCCAAAAAAGAAAAGGAAGACAAAAACAGCAATAAGTTAATGAATGCAATACAAGTGAAGTTTACATCCTAGCCCTCCTATGGAAGTGGCATTAATGAAGCAGACAATGACACAAGCTTTTCCACACAACTAAACAACTTGTATCTTTTAAAGAAAAGTCATGAATATGCAATCACAATTATAACAGACGAGCAGCTTGGGTTTCATGGTAGCCAGAATGCTGCAGAATATGACATAAATGTGCAGATGAAATCAAATGACACACCTCTAACAACATGGATAACTTCCGCAGTTTTAGGGTTCCAAATTCTCATAGTCGCATCATTAGACCCACTACAAATTGTTTTACCTGCAGAAGGTAAAAGTAAAAGCAACAGATAATGAAACTGCCAAAATTCAAAACCATAGCAAAAGAGTAGGTCAAGAGATGTGTTTTTTTTTATGATAAAAGTTAATACCATCAGGTGTAAAATCTCCGCAGGTCACACTAGCCCCATGACCGGTGAAAACATTGAGATAAGCAGCCTTGTCAGCGTTCCACATCCAGATAGAGGAATCCTCTGCACCAGCCAAGACCAAATGTCCTTTCGGATGCCACCTGACCCACTGAACAAGTTGATGTTAATTTAGCATAAACAAAAAGCAAAACCACAGTCTTTCACCAACATAACTTCTTAAATATCACCTCAATGCCATCACTAGGGCCTTCAAGAGTGCATTTCAATTCTCCTTTCGCTATGTCCCACACTTTAACAAGTCCATCAAAGCTTGCCGATGCAATCAATTGACCATCTAAGCTAAAGGATAAACTAGATATGGAATCACCATGACCTGTATGTGGATGTTTGAGAAGATGAAAGAAATGCAACAATGTACTGAATATTTTGGTATGAACTTTACAATAGATGAGCATGACAAATGCCTATAAACTTCTTCTTTAGGAGTATAACAATTTGAAATAATGACACTCCAGCCACGGTTTTAAATTTCCATTTTGAATATAAACAATTTGGAGGTGATTATGAATTTGATGTTTTAATCATTGCCAATGCTGCCAGGACTATATCGATATTCATGGAATAGGGCACAGAAACGCTAAATTTCTCCAAAATATATCACCATACAACAAATGACACCTATGTAGTATGCATTCACAAACTACTGAAAGTCAGCCTATATGATGTCATATATAACTCTCAAGGTGTAAACTAGTTAGTTTGTTGTTAGAAAGTTTATGGACATGTTTGATGTAAGTTTATCTACCAACCTTCTCTTAACGAAACAATATATTTGTTATCCAATTCGTGTAAAATTAAACCTCTGATGAATTTTGATTGTTGGGATTCAACCAAATATTCAAATCTCTCACAAATCAAAAGCTAATAACATCCCTATTTTATACAGTTTAAGTAGAGAGGCCAATTACACACCTTGCAACTCAAAAGCCCAGTCACCCTGACCAATCTTCCACAGAAATCCTTTATCATCTCCACCTCCAGTTGCCACTAAATTAGCATCTGTTGGACTGCAAACTACAGTGTACAATTCGCCTAGATGCAAAAGAAGCATTTATTTAATCAGACCACATAGATATGTTAACAAGAGTAATTGTGTAACGATCAACAAAAGCATTAAGTGGACATGATGTTGAAACTTGAAAGGGAATGGGACGTGACCCCTTGTAGTCAAGAAATATCTTCCTACAATTAACATTTTCAATATCCAGAATATTATAGCACTCCAAGTAAAGGACAATTGATTATTTACAAGGAAATTGACAATTTTCAACAAATCAGTGGTCCTAGGCCTGAGATCCAGATTATACCACCTAGAATATATGCTAATAAATTATAAACATCTACTCAAAGGAAACCCATCTTCACCCATTGCACTATACATTTTTAGTCCTCTTTTCGTTGCTTTTTTTTTTATTAAGAATCTGTCTTGTGAGTTGTGAGACAAGTTCAAACTGGTAGCATATTTTGATTTTCACCATCAAGAAAAAAACAGTTATCACAGAGAAAGAACGAATGTGGAGCTAATCAACAAAAAGCAGTAGATTTCAATATATCACAGACTCAACTGTACTCCAAAATTATATTTCCCAATTAGATACAAGGACTGGGATTTTCTCATCAACTAGTGCACATTGTATTGAATACCAGTAGAGATCAACAAATACCCTATGAAGATATAAATAACTCAAGTAACAAAGGAAAACGAGAATAGACTCACCGGTATGACCAGTGAATATATGTATAGAATCATCAGCCCCATCTGCGCCATAGAACGATAACGGGATAAGACAACATAAAATTGTTATTTTTCTTTCGAGCACAAATGTTAATGTAGATTAAATATGCAAAACAAAACAAGCCAAGCAAAATAAATTTGCTATGGAAATGAGTAGAAAACAATAGTTATATGTAACAAAGACAAAATTATTTACACTATTCGCTCTGATTGAAAAAGAAACTAGTCCGAGGGCTAAGTAGCGACTAGCAACCTGTACCTTGTACAGGATTTCCAAATTAGTCAAGCCAATGTTTTGCTAGACCATATATCATGGATTAAGAACTCAAATGTCCATGCTAACAGCTGGTACCCAGGGTTCATGCTTACAAGTTACAACTAGCATCATGTGACATAAAAATTCTAGCAGTTTTTCTCCTCAATCACAAATAAAAAATCCTGTTCGTTGAATGTTATTTTATTTTATTTTTAAATTGAAGGTTATATTATAGACGAGTATCAAACTGCAATCAGCAAACTTCTTTGGAGCACACAAACGCTTTTCTATATCCTGGATGTAATCCCATAAATATTAGAAACATATCATTTAATAATATGAAGCCATACACCAAGCAACATACTGGGTTTCAAAAACACTTAATACTTATTTTGTAAACCAGGCATCATTCCCACCATAGTTAATGCTGAAAGAAGAGTGTTTTCTGTTCCTATCTAACTATATAATACACAGAAGGATATTAAATACAGAAGTACCATTTCCAGTTATGAGTGATAAAAGAAAACACATTAAAATTGACGCACCAAATTCTTCTTCTCCGACAGAGCCACCTTCTTCATCCGCATCCGGTAGTTCTGAATTGACAAGCAGGTCAATCAACACAAAAAAGAAAAATGCAAAACAAAAAAGCACATCATCATGTATTCAGAGTAGACAGAGCGAAAAAAGGTAAGGGCTGTCCGGCTTAAGAATATAACATGAATATTAATTAGAACCAGCATTTTTCCAACCAATTACATTATACAGAACATCAACTCTGAAATCTCAATTACAACATAAGGACGCCGACTTAATGAATTATGAATCACTCGATTAAAAAACAATTAAAGCTCGCAGCATTTGTTGCAGAAACTATTTCTTATACATAAATATACCTTCTTCATCAATATCATACTCCTGAATTATATCACTTTCGTCAATAAAAGTCTGATCCTCGTTATCCTCATCGTTGACTGGAGACGGTGCATTCATTTCTAAGAAAATACACATCAAATTCAGTCGCAAATACTAAAATCGATAAAACTCTAACCACACATGAGAAAGAAAGTTATTATATCAAAAAGTATGATACAGCAAGAATAATTCGTCAACTACTGGTATACAAAAGCAGGCATCGATGAGCATGAAGATTAATAACGTCTAAGCATATATATATTGTAGGGTTGAGTGAAGGCCGCCGACGCCGAGGTTCATCCTCGCCTCACCGTCGCTCGGTCCTTTGCCCGAATAAGCCTTTGCACATGCCTAAGTACCGAATTGCATCCGTATACAATCGAGGCTTTTTTCCATAGCACCAAAGGCGTAAACCTCAGAGCAATAATAGTAAACCTAGCTCCTAGTTTATAAGCTCAAAAAATGCAATTTGAGGTGAAAAGGCATCAAGCTTTACCCTTGGGCGACGGCGGTTTCGACGGCGGAGTAAGGCTCTTGGAGGCGGGGAAAGGGTTCAGCGGTGTATTAATCTAGACCTTATATTAATCAACGGTCAAGATCAAATTTTCAATATCTACACAATAAGATGGAAGTTTGGTATCTATGCAATTTTGTGACAAATTTGATCATTATAGAGGCTCTCCGGCTCCCGCCGCATTTTCCTTAGTTAATTTCTTTTATTTTCCGTTAGAAATTAGTTTTATATAACACCTTAATAATTTAAAATAAATCATCTACATTGTAATAAATTGGGTAATTCTAAATGCACCACCAAATATTCAATACAACCTCTAATTATTAAAAAATAAAATTAATATGTAATTTTACCATAAAATTCTCAACTCTTAATTTAAAATATTTAAAAAGAATATAAAGGAAAAGGAAATATTATTATAGCCCGAGATTTTATATCCAAAGTATACTCTAATCTTACGTTGAGAGCCAAGAGGTACAGTTGGATGGTGATTGTGAAATATAGACTATATAATAATTATAATTTGTGGGAAATAATTTGTATTTATATCTTTTACCACGCAAAAGTTCATGATATGCAGTTGGTCGACTTTAAAATTAATAGTAGCATGCATAATTACATGCCCTCAACAATAAACACGTGATATGAATTTGAATGTGGACTCTAAGAATAATATTTTTCACTTCTATGCTCAATGAAGTATAATACTAATGAAATAATTTGGATGTAAATTTGCCAACATTGTACATTTAAATGGGTTAGATTACGCTATCAAGAAATTTGTATTTTTGCTTTGAGCAAAATAATCAATTTGGACTATATATATAGAGAATAGATTAGATAAGAATAAAAGTAAAGATAAAAAATGAGAATGAATCTGGGCCTTAGGATCTGAAAAATCAACGGTTGAGATCTTTGTGTTTTGATGTTTTGTGCTTTAATTTTTAACTTTTGCTTCAAAAATTATAATGATTTTTAAGCACAAAATATGTTAAAAAAGCATGTATTCATATTTCTCATTTTAAGGTCATTCTCGCAGGATCCGCTCCTTATATATATATATATATAATTGATCCTCGATTGATTAGTCCACATCTATGGGGAAGAAAAAAATTCTTATTTCATATGTTATACCAGAGACATTATTAATAATCCGATACATCATAATACGCCGAAAATGGCCCATAAAAAATAGAGCTACAAAAATCGAACAGCATATAAGATAACAAAAAATTGGATTATGAATTGATTCCAACAAAACTGATTTTTTGTTTTTTATGTATAAAGCAATCCAATATTGCGGAGAAATCGGAAATCAGATTTATGAATTGTCAAATTTAAAATTTAGAGTTTATAAATTATTAGAGACGAACATAGAAAAACAAGATCTTAAGAAGAAATAGCGACTCACGTACCGATGCAGAAACATGGATCAACCAAACTCCCGAAGGTACAGAAGAAAATTATACTTTAATAGATATGGCCCCAAGATAGAGAATTGAAAACAGATTATTGAAGTAAACCATTCGTTCATGCCGCACACTTCATAAAACCGTAGATTCAAATTTGTAAATAAGTTACCTTGGAGGAAATAAATGATTCTTTTTTGGAGCCTTAACACTGAATTCTTGATTGGGTAGAGCAACAATGTTGATAACATGTTTTAAATCGAAATTTACTTGCACAGTAAATCGCAAATACAAAATAATATGACGAAATTTAGTTGGGAATAAACTTGTAGAGAGAATATAAGATCTTTTATCCGTTGATGTATATAGATTTGGATCTAATGTGGATATAATAAATATATTTATAACAGAAACAAACCTAGCAGCAAATTCTTGTGCGATTAAGTCCCTCAATCACCACCACTTTCTCCCCCCTTTCCTTCAACAAGAATCCCCTCCATCCAAAGGTATCGCCACCACCACCGATTAAAACAAGAAGAAGTTTAAATTTCCCAGTAAGTAAATATTTACATATATCATACACGAGAAATTCCATATTACGATTGTGACACTATCCACATCACTTACATAAAGTCACCATGAATGAAAATGTGTTAACGGAAAAACCACATAAATTGGTTTTGGAGAATAAGAATCGAACTAATCAAACGGGCCAATATTTTTCCAAAGGAAAATTAGATAGATGGTTAGCCGGCCTGGTTCAGTTTTAATACATTTTTTTTTTATTTTTAAGTTTACTTTTTAACTTTTGGGATTTATTATTTAGTTTAGGGTTTATTTTCATTTTGAAGTATTTATTCTCAATCTTTGGGATTTATTTTTGTTTTCAATTTTCAGAGTTCATTTCAATTTTTAGGATTAGTTTTAGGGTTTATTGTGAGATAAAGTATTCGGAATTATACTTTTCAAAATTCAAAATATAAACCGGGACTTTTTTGACGAATATGAATTAGAATCATTAAGATAGAATACTCATAAACTATACTTTCCAATGTAAGAATGATAGTTTTATAAATATCTAAAATTCTAAAGAGAATTAATCTAAAATTTAAAAAACTAAAATATATTAAAGAAAAAGGCTAGCCGGATCAAAAGAGTTGTTATAATTGAAAATTGTTATACCGAATTTCGTTTACCAAAGTGGGAATGATATCCTAGCACTCTTTTTATTAGTTCTATTATCCCCTTGAAAATGTATGATTCTACATGATTCAGATCCCCTATTATATGATCCCTACTATATAATAATGTTATACAATGGTATTACACACTGTGTTATGTTATTGGGATTATTGATATATGCACTAATCAATGAAGATCAATCATGCTCCTAGTAAAGAAATATTTTGTCACAATTAATCTCTTAATTAATACACATATAAAAAAATCCACACAATTTAACATAATGTGTAATAAGAAATCGGGAATGGATTCGATGTAAGTCACCTTGATTAATCTATTTCGATCAACTCAAGAAGATAATTGAATTGAGCTTTAGCTACATACTGCCACAATAGAGCATTACCTAGTCGAATTAATTTATAATTTATTTATAATTAGCCTCTTATTTTGGACTACTGATAAGCCTGTTCACGAGTCCTGGTATTCGAATTAGGAAGCTGAGGTCCATTTACAAACAATTTCAAGGCATGAATTAGCTCGAGCTCAAAAGGCCTAGATAAACTCCAAAGAATTCTTGAGCAACTCAATGAATTTATTCAAGGAAAACTCTGTCAAAACAAACACCTAATTAAATGAAGGCTTTTCAAAATAAGATTACGCTCATCCCCAAATATTAGGGAAGCAGTTAGGGCCTAGTTGATTTCTTTTTTTTTTTATTTTTTAAAGTACACTTTATTTAAAAAAAAAAAATTCTCGTCAAAACAAATTCAAAATTCATTTTACTTTTTCTCCCTTCTTAACTAAAATAAAAATTTAAATAAACAATTTCTCATAACTTTTTTAGGATACTTCACATTTTTAGAATACAAAACAATCGGACCCTAGGGTTTCAATTTTATAAATAGGTACATATTGTTGTTTGTAAGACATATGTTGTATTCTCACACTCTTATCTTCTTTGTTCGCACAGGGAAAAAAAATTAGAATACCCTTCAATTCATCTTCTTCGATTCTCAATCAATTTCATTTATACATCGATATGCGTCCCTCAAATCTCGATTCACCGTCCTAATTTATAAATGCATGAAAGTTCAATTACTCAATTTCAAAGAGTCGTATTTATTGTTCATCACCTTGGGTTGCAATGATAAACACATTTTCCATGATTTTAAAAATTAGGGGTTCAAGTCTATCTGAGGATATCATGATGAAATTATTTAATATTGTACTTAAGTTAAAAAAAATTATATTTATTCAATGGGGATTGAAGCTCATAGTTCAAATTTGAGTCCTTTGATAATTGTACAAGTTGAAATATTATTTTCAAAATTTATCCAACATTAAAATTACCCGGTCACGTAAATTTGAATCTAAATGTAAGGCATGATGTTTTATTATGAGGTTAATGATTGTAAAGGAGAAATTACACCAACTTACAACGAGCTTTTAGTAGTTGATCGCTATTTTGGACGATATAGTCTAACTAATTATTATGATTAAACCCCATGGAAAGAACAATTAGCAAACAGTTTATGGAAAAAGCAATGGAATTTTTGCCCAACTCTTCTTGTAGTCAAAAGTGTTAGTTATTATTAGTTAAAATTGATGATTAACTTTGAATTCAAGTACAATGTAATCAAATTTGAATACCCAATAGTTCTCCGACACCTTAAATATTAATTGTCTGTCATTTGTGTCCACCTTTTCTTCTTTCATATAAACTCGACCTGTAAATCTTGAGTTTATGTGAAACATAGTTAGCCATTAATAAAAATCAAGATTCGATATCAATATTCTATCTAGACTAATAAAAATTCGCATTTCTGGGTGACAAGTGGTCAATAACATTTAGAATTCGTGAAGGGCATTTCGTCTATCGAATGTAAGCACATTTTTACAGAGTTATGAACAGGTCTTAGAGGGTTCTTCCTCCAGCAGCCGTCGTCAGATGCCAGGCGGCTCCGGCAAGTATCCTATCCAGGAACAGTGCGTCGCTAGATGGAGTGTGTCACTGTTCGCTGACGCTACTGTCAAACCTTAATTTTTTTTTTGTTTTTTTTCTTTAATTTTTGAATGAAGAAATATTACTCTGTTGATTATACGAAAATCGCCATGGATGAAGTGGAGAGAAATTAGAGAGCACGGAAGACGGGAAGAGAGAGACGCAGGGAGGAGAAAAGCAATTTGCTTTTTTCCTTATATGATATTTTCCTAATTAGATCCAATTTTTTCTCTTTTCTTATTTTATTGTTGTTTTCATTTTTCTCCCATTTTTTTATTTTATCTATTCTACTCTTATCTGTCTTAACAAGTTATCTACATTTTTATCCTTTTATACCTTTATTTCTTTTTCTGTTTTTTATGAAATTGTTTATTAATGTTACGTTCTTATTTAATTCAAAATTTGTTTTTTACTGTTTTAATTATGTTCCAACTTGTTAATTAAAATACACAAGTTAAGATGAAAACATTTTATTAATTAAAACATAATATTACAATACATTGAATAAAATTAAAAATAATGAAAATTCAATTAAAAATTTAATACGTATATTAGCACTTTATACACATAAAACATATAAACAATATAAGAATTATCAATTTTAGTTCAAATAATTTAAAATATTAAAAATAAAGATTAATATATATTAAATTATATGTAATATAATAAATGATAAAATAAAAATTAAATAAATAATATAAGGAATCACAATAAGGTATTCTATTGTAGATGAAAATGTACAGTTGACTACTGAAGATGGGAGGTGAAAAACTGTAAATTTGACTATAGAATAAAGTAGAGTTTGTTTCTGAATATGAACTTATTCCCTCTAGTTGGAACGTGTATGGTAGTTTATTTCGACAATATATTTAATTATCTATAATGAGAAGCAAATCACATGTCCTATTTGCAAGATGTTTTAATTATTATTTGGATAAAAAAAAAAAAGTTATGTTGCTTCCAAGTTCCTGCAAGGCCTATTCTCACCCCTACTTTCAAGTCGAGAGCCTGCCTTGAGGGGCAAGAATGCACGAGCCTCCAATTTTTTTTACCCCTTAAATATTGTAATATTAAATAAAAATATGATTTTGCAATTTTATTTTTCTAGGAGAACGATACAGAGATTATTCAACCACGACGGTCGACGCTAGCCACCACGATTACAGGATAGTTTGTCCAAAAAAATGAAAAATCTCCACCATAAGTACCATAAGACCTTTTATTTGGAGAACGAGAAATCCAAGTTCTGCGTAAATTAAACTTGAATATATATTTGATTTTTTACTCTCTTAAATTCGAGTGCAGATCTCATGTTGCACCTTTATGTTACACATCAAATTTTTATTATGTTTATTGATGTTTTTTTTTTAAAAAAAATGTACGATTTAGTTTAGTTTAACAAAAATTACATGATTTTCTTAGTTCCAAATTATTGCTAATTTAGCAAATATAAAAATATCGATTATTTTACAAATTTTTTTTAATAATAATTATCTATTTTTATTGGATCTAACAAACTTGTTCGTAATAATGAATTAAATCATAAAAAAAAAAATGAACTAAAACATAATAAAACTTCAATATGCAACACAAAAGTGTAGCAGGGACTCATACCCTTGAAATCCATGCAATTTCGAGAGTTCCAGTCACATTCTCTTGCTAGTTTCCCAACACAAACATTTAGTGAAAAGAAGCAAATTTCCTCAACGAAAGAGAGCAAACAATACCAAAATGAAGAAGTAGGTAGCAATTATGCTTAAAAAAAGAGGCAAATTTCTAAGTGGGGAGGGGGTATTTTCGGGCATTCTTGATGATCTTGGTTAAGGCAGCCTGGCCGAGATCAAGACCACAAACATCTGCAAGCTGAATTAAGTAGAGTAAAACATCAGACAGTTCTTCTTCCAAGTGTTCCTTGTCATCACAGCTCCAGTTTGGTAGTCCTCTTGCAACTTCTCCTTTCCACTGGAATATCTCCGACAATTCTCCCACTTCTCCCACCTGTATTCAGATTAAATATTTCATTGTAATAACATATATAATATGTAGAAGATTGATATATATTGTTTGTTGGACTATATATGTATATGTGTGTGTATACCAGAGCAAGAAGCAGGTTTCTTGGACTGTGATATTGTTCCCATCCCCTAAGTCTAGCAAATTCAGCTGCCTTATCTCTCAATTCTTGGAGGGATACATCCTTAACCATATTTTTTCCCTCGTCAAGATTTTTCTCCATCTCAATTGTTTTGATTAATTATATATGTTTGGGGCTTCTAACCAACCTTGTGTATTTATAGGCAAAAAAGCAAGCACTGTTGATACTTGGGGGCGGATCCCCAGTTAAATCTTGGTGTTACACTCCGTATTATCCATCAATTCTTTTTTTTTTTCAATTTTAATTTTGTATGTTTTAGTTTTCATAATGTTTTTTCAAGCCAAAAACTTGTTTTAGACTGCCTAAATGATTTAGACGGATTTAAATAATCTGTTCTCATGAACCAAACGTATCAATAGCGTTTGGGTCAAATGAATAGATTGATCCATCCAAATTATTATGCTGTCTAACAAGAGATTTCTTTTTTCAATTATATCTGATTATTAAAAATTCATTATTTTACAATAATATTCTAAAATATAATTATATATCCTAATTTGGATCTAACAAACACACAGAATGTCCATAAACTAGACTAAAGCATACAAAGATGTTAAAAGTAAATTGCATTTTCGGTCTCATAGGACACAGTCCCGTTTCATTTTGGTCCCAAAGATTTACCTTTATTCTCATACTTGCACTTTTGGTCTTATCAACAAATTTTCCTTCAAAATATTTTTTGTAATTTTAGTTTAAAAACTATTTTTATATTTTTAATTCCAATATCTTTGTATCATTAAGAACAATATATGCTAAATATAAAATAAATTGAACAAACGAACATGTGATTCACGTAGTAATTCATTGATTTTGAGAGTAAAATTGCAAATTTTTGAATTTGGGATTAAAAGTAAATTTTTGAAACCAAAATAAAATCTGATCATATCCTATGAGACCAAAATTATAATTTACTCCAAAATTAAAATTAATAAAAAAAAATTAACTAAAATATAATAAAACTTCGACATAGAACACAAAAAGTAAAGTGAGGAATGCGCTTCCACTGATACTTTGATGTGTCTATGTCGTGGAATTTAATTAGGATAATGGTTTTTGAAAGATTGTGGTGGGAATACAATCTAATCTCAATAACCATTCTTCAATGTGGTGTTTAACATTTTTATTTTTCTAGTTTAGATAACGCAATTATTATTACGATGATGATGTGTGCACTAGAAGAAATAAACAGTAATGTACCTGCGACAATTTATAGAAACTTTATTTATTCATTTATTTATTTATATTCTGAGTTGATATAGAAAATTTATTTTAATTGGGTCTTCGCTCTATATATGCTCTTACCTACTTACCCCCTTCAAGGATCGAAATTTGTCGTCATCCTCTCAAACCTCTTGCAAAATTTCTAACTGATTATTTTGCACAATTGGTAATTAAATTATATATGAATTAAAAAGATATCTTCTTGAATTTTACAATAATTTTTAGAGAGACTAGTGTGTAGGATTCGTCCAAGGACGATTTGTGATCTACTAATTATTGTTGAATTAAAAAAATGATAAAAATTGCACCAGATAATAAGGGTCTATTTACTATCAGATATAAAATTTAACTTTAGTTAGACTAGTATTCTACCCGTGTGATACACGGCATAAAATATAATTAATATGAGATTTTTTTTTAGATGTTTCTAATAAAGCATATTAATATAAAAATAGAGGTCAATTGATAACCCACATATGATAACCTTTAGGTCAATGTGATTCTACTATTTGTTTCTTGGACATCAGATTTGTTATAAAAAATTAAAAATAGTAGTTATTTCCTCGTAATAATAATAATAACAATAATATTATTCGTTACATTTTATTAGACATTGACAAATTTATCTAATATGCAGCGTATCTTTGAAATTCAATTTCGCGCTTTACTATTTAATTTCTAATCATCACTTTCTCGATAATCTTTAAAACTTTAATATGAAAGAGTTATTTCTCTCACATACAATATCATCGAAAAGTTATAACTGTGACTGCTAACATTACAATTTGTTGAGATCCATTTAAATTTCGACCATCACTATAAGATCGTAGTTAATTGAAACTCAAATAAGTTGAATCATAATAAAAAGAAAAAAAGGTTTCTGCTCTTATTCCAATCCCAATCACAATCTTTGGGAGTTAATGGAGGGCCCTTTTAGACGTTCCAATCAAGTTTGGCTCGGAAAAGGTTCACATGATTTGATATCACTCAACCATACTCGTGCGTTTTTTGCAAATATATACTACAACTAAGTAAATTTTCAATAATATTGAGTGTTTTTGCACCCATATGAAGTTGTTGGGTGCACATATCACATTTGTATAGGATAATGATTATTTATTTATTGATAGGCACGAATATTTTATTTGTCTATGATATTTAATAGCTAAAATCTCGTGCATTATATTAAAAACTTATTTGACACTATCATATTATTTGACGACCGATATAGTAATATCTCGATCAATGATTGTTCATGTAAAGAGTAGTCTCAAACTTAAAAAATATGTTGAGCTGGAAGGCTGATT
>AYJT01027625.1:0-11888 GCA_001278415.1 Ocimum tenuiflorum | reverse complement strand
CTTTTTGATGGTTATGCCCATCTCTCTTCTGGTCTTGCCTGTGGCCTAGCTGGGCTTGCTGCTGGAATGGCTATTGGGATTGTTGGAGATGCTGGTGTTAGGTATGCCAGACTTACTAATGCTGAAAACCTCTGGTCTCTTGGTGATTATGAATTTCTTTGTGCACCAGATGCAACTTAATTAGCTTCGTTGTTGAAGTAACATTGTTGGTTGAATTGATATAAAGTTTTTCTGAAGTTTGATAGTAATGGGTGGAAATAGGTTTTTGATTGATCAATGTCGCTTTTGGCTGTATATAGCAACAAATCATACATAAATTTTAAGCTTCCTGAAGGAAACAGCGTGTATTGCATTTACAAATACATGCTAAATAATCTGCTTAGCAACTCTTTTGATATCATTTGCTTTAGTTTTCTCTTTTTGTTATACAGAAATGGTATCAGACACTTGGATTCTAGACATCCTCAGTTTCTTCCTTTCTTTCTCATAGTAAGAATGTGATTCTATTTGCAGGGCTAATGCACAACAACCAAAGTTGTTCGTTGGAATGATTCTAATTCTCATTTTTGCTGAAGCTTTAGCGCTCTATGGTCTTATCGTTGGAATTATTTTGTCGTCACGAGCTGGTCAGTCTAGAGCCGACTAGGAAGCAAACCATCGGTTAAATTACGTTGAAGAGTATTCTTCTCCTGAATCAGAGCCGGGAGAAATTGATCGTGGCAGGTTTCTGTGCACCATTTTGCACTACCATTAATTTCCACATTTGATCATGCTCAGTTTTCTTGTGTGTCGAGTCCTTGATGCTATTTGTATACAAATATTTCTTTTCTGCAGAATAAAAAGCTTTTAGAGCTGTCTGTCAGATTGATCGAATTTGTGTATCTTGGAGTTGTGAAGTGCGAACAATTCATTAGCCCGTCAATATATTTGTTATTTCATTCAATTTCTGTTTTCCTGATGGCTGAGAATAGGGGAAAACGTGGTTCCAAAATACTGAATTAATTTATTTTTATGTGTTGGACTCCTAGAAACTTTTCTGTTGTGGATTCCCAACCCAATTTCCATGCATCCAGAACTTGTTTCTTTGTTCCTGTTTACTTGAAATATCAATTTTGCTGGTTTGAGTTTATTTTATTTATTTATTTATGACCGAGTCTCCCCTGCCTCAAGGACCAACATTATCTTCGTGATTTAAGTATGAGGATTCACATACTGGATGACCGAGGCGCATTCGAGCGGGTTAAATTTATTTACTTTTACAAACTACTTTCTAGAAAAAAAAAAAAGAAAAAGAATGAAATAGGTTTTTTTCCCCCCGAAAAAAACACATCGTTCAAGGACGTAATTTTAATTTATACCCAGAAAAGTGTGAAGAGAGAAACAAAAATTAAAAATGGAGCGTCCCCACAAGAAAATATAATGTAGTTAGAGATGTAAAACACAGAGAAATCAATTGTCATTATAAAAGAGAGCATCGATTCACGCAAAGCCATAAATTATATGCATATCTCCTTGAGCTTTCCCAGCGAAGGTACTGTCTGAGAAGAGGCTCATTCTCATCCTAGTCCCTTCCATTTGATTAATGAATATCACCCAAAAATGCAGAACCAAAACAACAAAGAATAGATGCATGCAACTCTAAGACATAATTGATTTGAGAGCCTGTTTGACGTAGGGATATTTGAAAGGGAAGCCAAGCTCCTTTGCCCTAGTTGGAATCACCTTCTGTCCTTCAAGAACCTGCCCATTTATAGATGGAGCTTCAATACCTACTCATGCAATGCAACAAACATTTGCAATCAACCATTCTTACCACACAAGCACCTTCTCCCAGAACAGCTTTCAATGCCAACTCGGGCACAGGCAGCCATGACGGCCGTCCCAACACAGATCCCAGATGATCACACATCTCCGACAGCCTAACAGGGTTCGGCGCTGTGCCGTTGATCACTCCTGCCATTCACATTTCATAACGTTGCACCATTTAGTACACGGGGAACAGTTTATCTGGATTAATGGTAGTACACTATTACCTTCGTAAGAAGGGTTGGACAGAGCTTCATATATCAAGTTCACTATGTCATCCACATGAATCCAGGAGAACCTGCAATGTAAACACCGTTTTGCTTTCAATGACACAGTATCGAGGCAGATAATGTCTATATCGTTTCTAAGTGCAATTACCATTGCTTTCCAGAACCCAAAGGCCCACCAGCAAACATCATAAAGATTGGTATCATTTTAGCTGCAAAGATACAAAAAGAGCCAATAAGTCCCGTTGCTAGATTTTAGGATGTGCTGAACTGAAATTTTCGTACGAGACATCCATCTTATCAACATTTAGAAGTAAATCTACCAACTTCAACATAGACAGGGAAAAAGATCGAGAAATAATTAATGGTAAAACATACCTAAAGCACCCCCTTCTTTTCCAAGAACCACACCAATACGTATCCGTGCTAATCTGACATCTTTATTAACTCTTAGAGCTGTTGCTTCCCATTCTCTGCAAACCTGAGAAACCATTAGCATGAAAGAGTTAAAACGACAAATATTCAGTAAATCCTATAAGTTAAGATACTTAAACAAGGGAAAATGTCAATACCTCTGCTAAATAATCACTTCCTGATGGACTTTGCTCGTTGAAAACCTGGTTTTCACTAGATCCTGAATCAAACAGGCATGAAATAGTAAAACGTAAAATCATGATAACCTTGCAGCAGCACAACGGCATAAATGATGGATGTAAAAGCATCTCAAGATGCATACCATAGTAGCCGACTGCTGTTGCACTAACCAAAACCTTGGGTCGAAGGTCATCCCGTGTGCCATTAATTAAATCTACAACCTAGAGAAGATTTCAACAACTAATCAGCAAATGACTCAAAACTCAACAAAAGATTTCTATCGAGGGCATATGACGAATACCTTAGAAGTTACTCTAATCCTGCTTTCTTTGATCTCTTTCTTGATCTGCAATAGGGTGTTGGAGATCAAATGAGTGCACAAACAAAAAAGAACTTTGAGGTGGCAACTCAAAATTTATCTAAATTATGATGTGAGATGTTGTAGGAGCATTCTGAAGAAAGTCTTAACATTCAGCATTATTACATACCTCAGGAGACCATCTTGTGCTTATAGGCATTCCAGCCAGATTTACAACGGCAGTTGATCCTTGAATGCAGTTTCTCCACTCTGGTTCTTCTGCTATTTCAATCCCCGGATAGTCCCTCTCTGCAAATATGGATGAAGAAAATTAACAGCCTTACATTTTGTATTTCATCTCGCAGATCAAACACGGTCAAGACATTCATCAATCCATGTTACATGGAAAGAGAAGAGGAAATAATAATAGTAACAAAATATAAGGAAGTTGAAATTGGCAGTGCCGAGGAATTGCGCAAATTATGTACTATAGGAAGAGCAATGAGATAGAAAATTCAACTTGATTGTTTACTGAACAATAAATTTGAGATATCCACCAGAAAGCAAAGAGAAAAACAGGAGAGCAAAAGTTTTTTTCGCTTGCGGGACAAAATAAGACACTTGTGAAACTATAGCTTTATTACCTTCTTACCCGGAAAAATTGACAGGGCTTTTGACTTAGAACGCGTCAAGACCCGGATACGATGATCATCTACATTAGAGGAGCATGATAAAGATCACTGAGTGCCTATGATGAATTACACATAAGATTGCACAAGTTTGATTTCAAGTAGATAATTAGCAAATCCAATTAATATAAAACTTTAGTGAATTGCATTGCTGAAACCAAAAAAATTATACAGGTTTTCGAATTTTAGAATCGCTGCAGAAAAAGGACTCAACTAACCAACTCCTTTTATGGTCAGATAAGGTTTATTGAAAGTGTTTAGTGCAATAAACCAACTAAATGATGATGGATATGGATTGAATACACATACCTGCATGCAATCTTTGCACCAATCTTTTACCTATAAACCCTGTGGCTCCGGTTACTGAAACGATCATCTCATCAGCCTGCTTCAAAAAGAGCAACTAAAACACATCTGAAATAGAGTGGAAATAATAATATCCCACTTATTGATGGACCTAAAGCATAGGAAACCAACATATGACTTCCATTATAGATTAGTGGAGTCTGGCCCCTCGTTTCATCTTATAAACAAAAACTGATTTCCTGCACAAATTTTCCCAATTATTTGTATTTTGAAGTTGTATCGAGCAAGAACAAGCTCACCAGAACTTGTTCCTATGCAGTTAGAATATACACAACATTACCCAGTTTTTCAACCATTTAATGCGAATTCATCAAATTTTCAACTAGATAAACGGCATGCCAGTACATTGTCACACACTCAAATGTGTGCGTGTGTGTGAGAGAGAGAGAGAGAGAGAAATAAGAATACCTTCTGATTGCTGCTACTGACACAGAAAATTCTTGTTCTTCTAACCCTCCACACCTTCAAAAGCAAAAGAGAGAAGAGAATGCAGAGAATTCAACCGAAAAAAGTAGATGGTTAGAGAAAAGCGTTGGAATAAAAAATGACACAGGCAGCATACAGTGTGTGTTTCTGGAAAGTGATGCGGAGTTATGGAATTTGCCCAAGAAATCGATGTGGCTCCGCAGAGTTCCATCTTCATGAGCTTCTTCTATTGAACACTGCTTTTTTCTTTTTGCCGAGAAATGAAAATGGAGTAAGTGAGATGGCATTTGTGGTGGTATTAATGAGTAAAGAAAATGTGTATGATGTAGAACCACTCCAATCAACTTCACATATCCATCACCCATATCACCTCAATTCTCATATTATAATTTAATTTGCGTATAAATATACAAATTCATTTATTTATTCTGCTTCAATTCTATGGTTTTCTTGAAATTTACTGCAGGAAATATTCTCCTGTGAATTAAATGATTGTGAGTAGTGGATAAGAAATAATATATTTACTGGCGTCAAGATGTCCCATGGACAATACCGATTTCAATTAACGTCGTTTTTAAAAAAAGTGCGAACGAAAAGAGTCGAAAGTATGATATCTCGTATGTGGGTTGGATTGGAATGAATGTCAATTATCCCAACTGTCAAGAAAATAATTTGACATGTAATTAAAAATTTGCGAATAATTTATCATACAAACAAAAGTTTGATCTTTTCAAATAAATAATTTATAGAATGATACCCTTTTCATCCCGTTAATAATACCAGAAAAAGAAATACCAATAGCATGACTGAAAATAAAAACATTCAAAATTTTTACTTTTATTGCTGAAATTTTCCATATATTTGGAACTTATTTGCCTACTCTAGTAGAAAGGAATAGGTATGTTAATTGACGCAATATATTCTTTACCAGCACAAAATCACGTAGCTAGATTTATAAATTTTCAAATGAATGTATTTATATGTTGGTAGAATTCAAAATTTTGATCTTTCACCCACACTAGTTTTACAGCCCACGCATTGTGCGGTCGAAATTCCAACATAATTATTCATTTTAAGATATGATAAACAAAATTATATTTTCAAATTATCAGCAAAAGATTTATTTAACTTTTGTTCATCAATATTATCAACATAATTATACACAAATCTAATGAGACGTAAATAGAATTTAAGCAAAAATTTAGCTTAACTTAAATAATAAAAATAAAAAATATGTTTATATTTAGCATAAAAATAAACTTAAAACAAGAAATAAAATTGATGAAAATATAACGCCCTAAGGGGAAATGACGCATAATAATTTTATTGAATTATACTTTATTACTAATTATATAAATATATGTTATAATATAAATCAATAGTAAATAAAATAAAAGAAAGAGAAAATGATATTGATGATGTGATGTTTTTTAGAGGGAAAATACTAATAACGTGATACATTTAAGAGGAAAAAAGACAAAAAAATGTAATTTTTATGACTGTTTAACTTTAATATATTAGTAGAAGTAGATATCCACCACTTATTACGATACATGAGTTGCGATTGAGCTAACTGCGAGGTATAAAAACAAGAAGTTCCATATTAAAGGATTATTTCAAAATGACGTTACTGAAATTCGTTTTGCTAAATTTCTCGAATGAAAATACCATTCATTTCGTTGCACTCCAAACCAAAATGTTCACTGTTTTCCTATTGCACACCTTTTCTCCAGACGAAGAAAACTCAGCACCAGCTCAAATAAAAGTTCATTACAAGAAATCATGACACATCATCATCAAACTCCTACTAAACAAATATCTAACACTCCAACCTACTAATCTTTTACATAAAAAAAAAAACTATAACTAGGGCATACGTATCATAGGAGCGTTGCCATACTGTTTTTCCATCGAAGGGATCGTCGGCTCATCATCCGTTGAGGCGGCATGAAGCTAAGTCCAAGCATCTCCTTCATGGCTTGTCCATGCGTCGAGAACCCTATGATCTTAGCAACAACTGCAGCACTCTTTCTAATGTGATCCATATCATCACTCTCTCTCCACAGAAGGTGGACCAGCCTCAACCTTCTTCGTTTTGAGTTGACGTCGATACCCCATTCCTCATAAATTCTGTTTCTTTCATCTTCTGAGAACCTTTTTGACATACGCTTGCTCAGCATCTCCCTCTCGCGACGAAGAGCTTTCTTGCTGTTGGTCCAAGAAATTTGCAATATTAAAACTCACGAGGTTAGCATTTCGAAAAGCTCATATTACGAAGGGTGGGTTTTGTAATTAACCCTTGAAAAAGTTGAGAAGAATACCTTGATGCCAGTGTAAGAGTACGGCCATCTTGTACAGCAAAATTACCACGAGAAAATGTTTCCTTGAGAAAGGATAATCTCCTGTGCTCCACTTCCATATAAATGGAATCTTTGAAGTCATCCTTAATCAGGAGGATGAAGTATGTCCTGTGCACCAATGAAACATTGCAAGCTTGCCAAAGTTCGATTATCGATTTCTGCAACATCTCAAATTTTATGGGCCAATCATTCATTGGATCCATAGTAACATCCTGGGCATTCTTTTCATCTGTGGCTTCTGCATGTTGGACCTGAGAACAGAAAACGACATCATTAGGACTCTCCTTTGTGAACATTTCTGAAATGATATTAGGATAAGTTTAACTAACCTGGTTTGCAGTTTGATTTTCATACTGAAGCTTCGCCATTTCCCTGAGTCCGGCGACGAAAGAGCCAAGAGTCGGTAAATCCTCGTCCCCGTCGTCAGCACTGTGACTCTTAGTATCATCTATGAAACAATTATAGTCAGATAATTGAGAATAGTCTCTGGTCAGTCTTGCACTATTTGTACCATATATTACAGGAGGAAGTTTCCATTGCTTCCTCTGGAAGGCGCCTTCTACTAGCTTACCATTCTCCAATACAGTTGGAGGAGTGCTTTCATTTCTTTCATCCATCCCCATATCAGGTGATGTGGTGATCAAATTAGCTCGACAACTTCGACTTCCTGTCAATTGTAAGCCTCCAGAAGCAGTCATGCTGGTTGAGGTGCCGGGAGATGATTCGTCAGAGTAAGTTTTCAACAGAGAATCTATCTTATTCTGCACACCTTGAATGTTCTGCTCCAATGCACCATAAGAGTAACAGTTACTAGTGTCACTATGGTGTCTACATAGAGCCCCAGACAACTGCCGTTCCATGATATGGCTATTTGCAGGTTCAGATGATAATGGCATGCTTTCTTCACTCCCACTTGATGATTCGCGAGATGAAGTAAACGTTCCATCTTTTGCAGATTCATCGACCTCAATACAGCGAACAGTGGAACAGACTTCATCAGAATCTTCTCCAGTAACCAGCAGAGGTTCCTCTGTTACTTGGCTAGGATCAGATGCATCATCAGATGAATAACCAACTAGGGTGTTTTGTGAACACTGAAGGTCTGAGGTTCCATTAACAGTCTTAATTCTGACTTCTTGAGAACTTTGATCGCTTTCAATATCTCTTAATAAATCTTCAATCCGAGAATGAGCAAGATCCCGTTGCTTCTTCAGTTCCTTTATCTCTTTCTCCAACTGCAGATAGCAAGTCAGGATAATAATTTGTTACATTATTTAATTAATTTGAAGTTAATTTATGAGAAGTCTCCATCCTAGTGAATTTTGAGAAAATGAAGTTAACCTTGAACAGAAATATGCAATAGTACAAACACATATATATACTAAACCATATCCTAGGTTCACGGATACTGTAATCTCAAAGACTAACCACCCTGAATAAATGGAGTGACCCAGTTTCAGGGGATACAAACTACCAGAAATTTAACAATGTGAGGATACCAACTGCATGTGTAGTTCAGCTGTGTTACAGATCATCATAGTTAAACAATCTTTAGGAACATGTGAAAAGAAGACTGCAAAGTAACTTCCAGAATAGAGAATCAGAACCTTTTCAATTTGCAAATCTTTCTTTCTCAACAATGGTCCATGGTCACATGTAGATCCTGGAGCTTTCAACTCGCTTTCCAACCTGGCAACTTCTTTCTGCAGATGTTTCACTAACGCCTTGTCAGACATCACTACATTGACCTTAGCATTTGTTGATACTTCCTTTGCACAGCTAGCAAATAGAAGGGTGTTTCTTGATTGCTCAGCATGGCTTCTGGCAGGGCTTAAGGTGCAAATGATAGCAGTTCTTGCATTGCCTCCTAAGGCAGGCTGCAGTATGCGAGTAAGCTTTGAGTCCCTATAATTGACATGTCCGTGTCTTCCTTTGCTGCATCAAATTAGATATTCCAGAGTTTAAGAAGGCTCAAATGTGGATTTGCAGCTGTGCAGTGGCATAGTACCCTAACTTCAACTGATTACATTTCTCACATAAAATAATGAAATCTGAGAGACTGTGCACCTATATCCTCTTCACAAAACAAGCATGACTGAGTTATTAGCTCAACTTACAAGAAGTGGAATTTTCAGATAATAGCCGACAGGAAAAACATTCATAGACAATTAAAAATATTGTATAACCTTTTATCAACAAATTGGTTAAAGTAAGCAAGATATTGAAAAATAAAACATCAACGACAGCCTCAAGGTGAAACATGGAGAATCATAGTGTCATCACTTGTGGTCAGACTCGGTACTTCAACGTATCAGCTATAGGATAGCTAGCATATAATAGACGAAAGATGAAAGTATCAGGATGAATCAACCTCAGTTTGCGAATGACTGTCCCTAAAGTTAGTAAACTACGGTTTATATGGCACCCTTCTTTAAGTCTTTGTCCCACTGATAATGCTTGAGATGCCCGCTCGCTTCCAGCCAGATCAACAAAATTCTACAGGAAAGATGGAACAGCTTATCAGCTTTAGTGTTTACATGCCCGACTCCTATAAAAGTTCATCCACAAAACTAAGTTTAACTCTACCACACTAGCAGCAAGGGTGGTTGAGTTGCCTTTCCCTATAAATTCACGAGCAGAACTTTCAATTGTCTGGAGAGATCAGATTGACAAGAAGAATGCGTAAGAATTCAATTTTTTAACCCCAAGAAAATGCAAATAAAATAATATAAAAACTGAACAAGGATTGAGAAAGGAGCTAACCAATCTAAGGATTTGATGGGACCTCGAACTTTTCTCATTTAATGAAGTCTCCCCAATTTGTCTTTGAGCTATGAAGTTGAAAAGGTTACATAAAATACAGAGCAAGTAATGTTGGTAATCAACCAGTACTGTAGACCACATGTTCAAGGGGAAAATTGCCTAACCTTCACATATGGACAACAACTCCTTGAGGTGATTCCAGTCCCTCAAAGTTTCTTCTGTGAGTTTCTCTATAATCATCCCTTTCTGTAGAATAAGGAAAAATAAATAAAGTTTCATGGAAGCAGCAAATAGAAGATACATGAAAACTCAAATACTCACTTCTGGATCATCAAGTAGCCGCAGTTGATTATTATCTGAGCTAAGGAGATCTCTGACAACTTCATTATATATCTCCATTGCAGAAAACTTCAAAGCAAATGCTCTTTCCTCGTGCTGAGCGACAACGAGAGAAGATGATAAAAATTACTTCGCGGAAGCTCAGCAAATATTCCTTTACAGATATTGAAGGAAAAAAGTAAAGAATTTAATTACCTTCTCTATATAGTCATAAATATCAGCCACCGTATACTCAGTAATGCCATTCATAGTGTATGTTTTTCCACTGCTTGTTTGACCATATGCAAAAATAGTAGCTGATACATCACACAAATCGACCCAAACAATTTGGGGCATTAGTTGAAGTGCCGATTGTCAGAGGATACATGAAACTAAGTTTCTAGCAAATTTTATACATCAACTTACAATTGATGCCACCAACAACAGAAAGAGCTATGTCCCTTATGCCTTCATCATAAACCTCCCTTGTGTTGCTGTCACCCCTAAATACTCTGTCTAAACACACAAACATTTACAAATACATAAAATAAGGGGAGATTAGTGCTTATGTACATCATCAAATTACCAGAAGTGATAAGTGTTAACATTTATCTGATATAAAACAAAACTTCCCATGAGGGGAAATTTTAGATATTTGTAACTTCCAAAGAAGAGGCAAAAATCTAGCATCCATTAAGATACAAATAAGGGCGGGATCAAACACAAGGGAGAAGTTTGAGAACTTACTTCAGAATTAAGGGAGAAATTAAATTTCCCCCCAAAACAGAAACTACAGGCATATTACCATTTGAAAGTTTTCATTGACGGATTGCGTGATAGATTTCACAGTTGAAATTCTATTCCTAAGTGAGAAAAATACCATGATAAAACTTACCGAATGAACAAGCAGCCGGAAGTCCGGACCGCTCCTGAAGGCTGTTCCGGTACAAAATGGTGGTCGAGTTGATGCATTCCCAATCAGCAACTTCATTCCGAGCAATCTCCTTCTCACTCAATGGCCTTAATCTTACCAGCACCAAAATCTTCTCTTCATTCCCAGCACCTTGCATCTTCTCCCAATCCATCAAGTCTTCAGCTCCCATAGCTCCCATGTGTTATACTAATCACCTTAACCCCTCTGTTTCCCCTCAAACCTACCCTTTTCACACCAACGATGAAAGTGCATAACAGGAATGCTACTACAAATCCAGAAGGATAAGTAAACAATTGAAAAATACTAAAGGGACCATTCTTGCAAACCAAGCCTGGCAAACTAGGTTGTTGGGCAGCACGGTCTTTGCATACCTAAGAGAACTAAAACACTACAAGAGCAGTCCAACATTGTTTATCTGCAACAGAGAAAGCTTATTCAGAATGGTATAAGAAACTAATATTATATTGACTAAATTAAAATCAAATTATTCAGGGGTTAGTTGTGATTAACCACCTTGCTTAATGTTTAGCTTCCGACCTTTTTTCTTTGGACAGAGTCAGAAAAGAACTCAAGATTAGATAGCTTTGCTTAATGGGGACCCCAACTATGCTTCAACTCCAAGGAACGATACTATTTGATTTAATTGTTAAATTTGTTTGAAACCAAAGGCCGGTGAAAACATGAATAGTGGACCCCTATCTCCCACCCACCATACACACACAAACACACACTTATCTGTGCATATACGCTAATATATACAGTATAATGTTTTTATGAATTCATGAATTGACAGTTAGATCGAAAAAGAATCACCTTAAGAATGATATTTCCTGTATATCCGATAGTTCATATTAAAGCTTTGCAAATGTGCAGAAGCTTCTCTTCCTGCGATATAAATATATAAAAA
Organism: Ocimum tenuiflorum; assembly: GCA_001278415.1. Lineage (NCBI taxonomy): Eukaryota > Viridiplantae > Streptophyta > Magnoliopsida > Lamiales > Lamiaceae > Ocimum > Ocimum tenuiflorum. The sequence goes on along the minus strand of AYJT01027625.1, from coordinate 200 downwards.
TAATCCGTCAGATTTCCTGAAAACTCCAGAGCTAGAATTAAAAACTCGTCAGAAAAATACATAAAAATTGCTGAAATTTTCAGCATTTGATAATAACATGATGAATAACTCCAAAGAACTGTATCATAAAATAAATAACGTGCCAATTTTACTAACGAACGCCACTAGAACTGCGACCATCAAATCCGATTTGGATCACG
>AYJT01027624.1:0-10899 GCA_001278415.1 Ocimum tenuiflorum | reverse complement strand
CTAAAAAAAGAAATCCAGCCCTGAAACCCACTTAAAAAAAAAAACTGAATTTATTTCACAGGAAAAGTGATTGAAGCGTGAGCTTGAAGAAGTAAAACGAGGCTTGAATTGTCCATGTGAATGCATACACTTTACGCGTCGAATAAAGTGAGGTAGGTATAATACTAAGCGAAAATTTACCTAGGACTAAATGCAACGCAACAGCTAAAGCCGGCGACTCTTAGAAGCTGAAGCTCCCACCCACCCGCATACCCGAGAGAAAATTAAGCTAAAATTCCCCTAATCTCTCCCTATATATCTATGTATGTATGTATCTACATAATAATATGTGTGTGATGTATACAAACAGAGTCACATATTGAAGTGAAACGCGGTGAAGATCAGCGTGAACGTTATAATCAGTTTTGCGCCTCCGGGAAAGCCGAAAGGACGATTGTGCCCTTACTTTAATTTGAAAAGCCTGTGAGAGAGCCACGTTCCCATCTGAACGCCGTCGTATGCCCTCATCAGCTCAGCGGCATCTACGCCTAATCACTTTGCCGTTGGGCGTTTGGGTCGAGTTCTGGGGCCCACGATGTAAATAAGCTGTTTCTCCGCATTTATTAAAAACATATAAATAACTCTATTTATTCTTACAAAATGTATATAATTTGTTTTTGTCTCTGTAATTTAAACTTCCATAAATATAAAATACAAATGTGTTCATTATCATTTATGAACCCTTTATTTTCACGTGATTCAATTAATGCAATATTTCTACAAATAATAATTATAGTCTTTTTTACACAAAAAAATGTAAAACAAAAATAGAAAAATCACTAGTATTGGATCACTATAGTGACCCTGTCTTTAAGGGTAAAACTCATTTCTCTCCATAATATGTCTCATATAATTTTTTTTTTCGGTGATGAACATTATATGTAAATATTTTGAATTAAATATTTAAGGATCGATCCTCATATGCATTTTATATTCAAAAAAGGAAAATTATGCAATTCTATTCAAAAATATAGTCAATTATGTAATTCTATCATAAACTATTTTCGTTATACAATTATATCCTGAAGTTTCATTTATTATGTAATTCTATCCTCGTTAGTTAACATCGTAAAAAATGTGCTTGTGGTCATTAATCTTCATGTCTTTTATAACTGACCATAAATTGTGTAGCAACGAAGTAAAACGACGTTATTTTTTATTATTTAGAAACTTTTTGGGTCAGAATATACTTTTTTCGATTGCTACTATAAACGACGAAATGTCTAAATAATGAAATACGACATTGTTTTGCTTTGTTGCAATACAATTTTTAATTACATAATTGAAAATATGAAATTTAACAGCCACATAAGTACATTTTTTACGGTGTCAACTAACGATGATAGAATTACCTAATAAATGAAACTTCGAGATATAATTGCATAACGAAAATAATTTAAGATATAATTGCATAACTAATTATACTTTTGGGATATAATTACATATTTTTCCTTCAAAAAAACTTCCCCTTACTAAAAGAAAAGTATCGCTTATGTCATATCGTATTTGATACGTGTGAAAGACGAAAGACTCACGAAAGAGCTTTCAATGTTAAATAATTTCTCATAGAATTGTAAAATAATATGTAGTAACAAAATCTTTTGTTCGTCCTTGACTCACAGTGCAAATGTCTTAAATTGTCATATTGTGTTACACCCATGCATGGCACGAGGAACGCTCCGTGATTTTCATCCTCTCTTTTTATAAAGGTCAATAATTAAATTTGAGTACGGTATAATTATTATCGTTCAAAAATTGTATATCATTGATGTATTAATAAATATGTGTAACGATATATTTAGTATAATAATTTTAGAAAAATTATCAATTTAGGATCCAAAAGATCGTTTATGTGTCAATATAGGACTCAAAAAAATTGATTGGCAATCCACAACCTACAAAGTCGCAATATTTCTATTCAAGATCTCCGTACTTAACGATGTTAATATACCATTCAGAGAAAGATGTGAATGATACATAACCACATCACCCGGACACGTCACCATCACAGTTAATTTAAATTAAAATAAAATAAATAACCACATACAAAAATCGCTACCTTAATTAAATTTCGAAATTCCGTCTCAAAAATTGTGAATAAACTAATTCAATTGAAGAGTCGAAAAATTAAAATCATGTGAAGAGAACTTAGAAATTACAGTGACGAAGAAGAGGCGGAGCGGCGGCACAACACATTAAAGAGAGAATTACCTTTGCAATTCAAAAGAATTTGATGTGATATTTTTTTAATTTAATTTCAATTCTCCTACAAAAATGAATTATGTGTGTTATTTAATTTAATTGTAGGGGTGACATGTCTGGTGTTGTAGTAAATTAATAGCCACAACATCTTTCGTTTGATGGTTTATTAACATCGTTAAGTAGGGAGGTCCTATATCAAGAATTTTGCAATCTTTTGTATCCTGAATTGACAATCAATCATTCGAGTTATGTATCGATAAATAAACTACATTTCGGATCCAATAATTTATCATAATTTTATTGTGGTATCATTTGTAGATGTACGGTATCTTTAAACCGAAAAAAAGAAAAAAAGAGTAGAGACTTCGATCAGGAACAACGTATTTTGAAAAAAAATGACAATAATAAAAAGGGAAGCAAATGAACACTTTTTTTACAATAAAATATGTCATGGAATTTGCAAGATACTCAATTGCAGGAGGATATTAATATTACTAATATCTTCTTTTGCCATTTAAGAATATAGATAAGAGAGATTAATGTTGCGTTTGATTTGGTTTTTCTTTTCTCTTCTTTTTATTGGATAAGTGCACTACATTTTTTCAAAATAGTAATTTTCTTTAAAATAAATCTTAAATTCAATTCTATTTTTTCTATATAATTTTCTTTAAAATAAATCTTAAATTTAATTCTATTTTTTCTATCTTTTTAACTAAAAAATGCGAATAAAAAATTATTTATGCCCTTTTTAGAATACTTATTAAATGGAGCATAATATTTTATTTTTTTTAGATTTGACACACTGTCATTTCCACTAAAATCGAGAACGTGGAATTTTTAAAGTAATTCTTATACATAATTCTCATATGCGATTGAAAATTTTTATAGGATCATGAGTACGAGTTATATTGAAGGTATTCAGAATAAAATTTCATAATATTGTATTCCCGAAGATAGAGATTTATTCTGGTGTTAAACTCTATTAGTCCCAATTTAATGATGTAACTCAAATTCTAAAAAAGAATGTTTTATCGAATTACCGCCTTTAATTTTTGACCTGTGAATCACGCCTTATCAAAGGTTGGTTGATTAATGATTCCACCGCATAAGTAACGTGGTGAAATCATTAAAATTGTTATCCACTTTGGACCAACTTTTGGGAGACCCATTTGGATTAATTCAACACTTTGTTTTATTATAATTTATAATATGATACTATGATCACTTGGGATAGGTATAAATTTCATTATTTCCAGTATGATTTGAATTTTATTGCGTTTTTATATAGAGTTCTGTGAGCATAGAAAAAAAAGTGATCCTTGAGCGGGGTCTCCGTATAATTTTTTTTGAATTAATATTTTGTACGAGTTTATGTTGTGGTTGAGGAAAAAAGGAAAACTAAGATCAAAATCAGTGAATTTTACATGCCAAATCAAATACATAGAACCTCGTGTAGATTCTAAATTACATATAAGACCAAACCTAATTTCAAATATTAAAAAAAAAAAGTGAAAATTTTAGTGTAAAATGATTAAATTATAAACAAAGGTTTGACTTTTCGTAGAGAAAGGGATTAAGTGGTTAAGCTGTAGAGAGTTGATGATTACCCACAAACCGAACTACCCGCAAGTGGTGGCCTGGTGGGAGGTTGTTGGACCATTTTTTAGATATTTTAATCAAGACTATTGAGGAGTTTTACACTACTAAATTTATTATTTTACCCGTTTCAATAACATATATATTATTTTAGCCGTTTGGCCTGCAATTAAAAAGTCTACATATTTCTCAGGAAAATTCTACATATATAATAAAAAAATATCAACATACATTGGGAAGAGATCATGTGTTAAAGATAGATACATTTTCAAATGTACAAAAAATATTTTTCTCCAATATCATATGTCTTCAGTCTTGTAAATTATGCTTCGTATAGAATCAAAAAAATATAGAGAGAGAATAAATAAGCATAATATAATATATAAAAGAAAGCAAGCATATAAGTGTGTAACATTGAATTTAAAATATTACTTAATTTTTTAACAAAGTAATTGATCCCAAGATATCTTAACATCCTTTTTATCCACCAGACAGCGAAGAGAAACAATTTTGTGTAAATCTTCTGTTGTTTATTGAACTAAACTATTGAGATTTACATTGATAGAAAAATTAAATTAATGTAATATCGAACTTGAAGGGCGTGTCTATGCTACACATGTGGTATTATCAAACTCCCTCATACATGGGTGAGTTCCACATGCAATATTTGGGATTTAGAGACATGTAAGAGAGTTTGACACTATCAAATTATCAATTATAGAATTTCCCCCTATAAAGAAAGCAAAGTAGAAGGTAATAACAAAACGAGTAAAAAGATCATCTAAAAAAAGACAAGATACCCTTTTTTTTAGAATAAATGAATGATTCAAATCATTTTTTCAAGATGGGTGTTCTATATTGAGGGAAAAAACAAAATAAAATCATCTCTAAATTAATATAGTGGTATAAACTAGAAAGATAAATCTTGTAAATCACACGATCACTGCCGGTGGAAGATTTTTTGGGTTCTATCGATCTATGCAGTGTGAATTGGTCTTTGAGGAAGAGACTGAATCCAAGTATATAACTGGCAATAGGATGAGCTAAACTAAATCCAAAGTACAAAAACCCTAGCAATAGATCCAAATTATGTTGGAATAAAGTATTCTCGAACGTAGGTGGGGCTATAAAGTGTTGCAACAGAGAAGTTGTGTATAGAGCGACTTGGGTAAGTGACTACCACAATAAATAGCAGAAAAGCTACATTAATTATATGTATTATCTTCCAAGGAGAATTTAATGTTTCATAAATAAAAGTCGCATAACTTAAATGGTACCGATATTCAAATTGATTGTCTCGACCAGTACCGGGTTCAAATCAAACTAGCCCAAAAGATAGAGAAAGGTAAAAGAGTGTTTCAAAGGAATTAAATCGGGGTCGATATCTTGCTTTTCAAGCTCTTTTGAAATATAATCAAAATTTGAAAATATATAGGTGCCAAACTTATAAATTTGAACGAATCAAACAAGTGCCCTTGGTCGAAATCTTTTAAGAGCAGAATTTGAAATCTCATCAAGAAAAAAAAAAGAAAATAAAACATATTCAAATTTGAATGATTAAGCCACGAAGAACAAAACGAATATGGGAAAAGGAAGAGACTAGTAGTTGGTTGCAAAGTAGTATTATATTCTTTCCAAATCATCAAAAAAGTTGACACAATCAATGAAACAAACAAGATCTTTATTGGTGAATTATATTGTATCGAGAGTAGTAGCATCCAAAAGAAGAAAAGAGAAAGTGCAACTACAAATATGTGAAAACTGAAAAGGAAAGAAAAGCAATGGTCACTGATCTAAGCAATCCCAAACATACCTCTACTATGAACAGCATCCAACGCACCTGCTGCTGCTGTTCATTACCACTCATCCCACTTGTTCATATAGTCATTCCACATCGTTGCAGCCATCGAGTCTCGTCGCGCTGAGGCCATCTGTTCATGAATTGAGAAAACTGATTGCAGATCAGGCTGCTCATCGAGAACAGGGGAATCCTCGACCATCCCGATTTCATTGTTGTTAAACAGCCAATCGTTCTTCTCCTCACGCCGGATGTGATTGTGTATTACACACGCAGCTATAACGATATCCCTCTGTGTGTGAAAAGCATATTGAGGGGCAAGTTTGAGAATTGGAAATCTTTCCTTGAGAATATTGCATGATCTTCGGATGGCGCTGCTTACAGCAGCGTGGCGGTGGTTAAATAGTTCCTTTGCATTCCTAGGTAAGAGATTAGCACCTCTATATTCATGAAGGTGATACCGAACACCTTCATATGGAGCCATAAATCCATCCATGTTATCATAACCAAGATCGACAAGGTAGTATTTACCTGTAATATTATATATGCAGTACGTATATTTCATAAATGTGATATGATAACGCATGAGTTCTAGAGTGTAGAAGCGTACTATGTAAAAAGCTCGTTAAAACAATCCACCTTGGGGAACTTGAGGGAAGTTCTGATCGGGATCACTGAGAACGGCTCTCAGAACACGTGAATCTGCAGCTGAGCCTTCCCAACCAGGATACACAAATATGAATTGGAGATCAAAAGTACAGGCTACCAAGACATTCTGTGATAAAACACCTCTTCTGTTGCGAAATCGGGACTGGTCTTTTGCCGGAACATGTGCAGGGATATGCATCCCATCTATAACTCCAATGGAATCCTAAAGAGGACAGAGTAGAATATAAATTTTAAACCAATATGAATATAGAAAGTATAAGATTTGGATATCACCTCAAAGTATGGGTAGAATCTTTTGCTTCTGAGGATCTCTGATGGAGTCACGAGAGATGGCGGCTGAAGGAACTCACGTGATAAAGATTTAATTGCCTTTAGTACATTATTAAAATGCCTACTTATTGTTTCCCCAGAGTGCTGAAATCGTTCTTGTATTACTCGGTTACGCTCGTTGTGACCAACGATGTTGAGGAAAATAGCCAACTGCTCCTCTATCATAACACCAGCAGTGTCACGTAGCATGCCTCTCTGTCGAAGAGTGTCACTAAGTTTGTGAAAGACATGTTTGTCCATCCTAAACATTTCCCGACATAAATCATCAGGGCCGTTCAATACTTCAGCCATGAAACCTGATCCTTTCGGAGACAGGCTACGAGATGGCTGCCTTGTAATACTATTATAATAATGGTAACCAGCAGCTACAACAACTAATTCCATCTCGTCTAGTTCAATGTCGAAGTCATCCATACTGATTTATGAATCTGCAAAGAAACATTTCAAAACACGAGGAGATATGAAGCAACTGACTTGGAAAAACACTGAACTTTCAAGTAATCAAGAAACTGCACGTCATACAGAATATTCATTGAGTGATCAAGAAACTATAGGTCATACAGATTATTCAGATCGTGGACCATAGTTTCAAAAATGGTATGAGGACAATGTTCAAAAAGTTACTAGATTCAATACAAACACTATACAAATGGAGGGTAACACTCAGGCAGTTGAACTTGAGGAATCACTAAATTTTCCCTGTGGTCGTCCCAGTCATCCTGATCACTTGAGTGGTATGAAAGTGTCTCTTTCCAAGGGAGTTCCAATAAATGCAAAACATATAAGCAGAGATTCCGAGCAATACCTTGTATTTGACCAAATACTTTAGATAATAGCCTTATGCCTTATAGTATATGATCCTCAGACCCTTTCAGCTGCATTCATTTCTGAGCCGGCAAATATTTCCAACAAAGCATCATAGGCTTGATGGCTTATGACTTCTGTCACATAAGCCTGGTCCAGAAAAAAAAAAAAAGCGTCTTCATATGGGAAAGTAGAGTTAGAAGACACATTTGACTCTTAGCGTGTGCCAAATTGACAAGGACTTTGGCTCCAAGTGCTTTCATCCAGAATAGCAACAACGGCCATAATCATTTATGGATTCCATCGATCCAACAACCCAAATAAAGGAATTTTACGAATATCAGGCTAGAATTTACCACGATACTCAGAAAAATAATGACCTTAAGGGTGTGTTTGCTACTTTGCTTTGGGTGATGGATATGATAGATAAAAGTAATATAGGCTTAATCTAACCCATGTTTTGATTAAATGAGGAACTTTGAGCTTGTTGGACAATACTTCAAATACTAAATCCTATGTATTGCTAAACCAAGTTATCACTTAAAATAAACACACCCTAAAGGAATATTATCAACATAGTTAATAAATAAGTGTGCTGTCATTAAAGTTTCTGCTAATGCGAAATAGAGAAGAACAAAATGTACATATTTCCATCAAAGCTAAGATCAAATATTATTTTGCTATGCTTCCTGCAAAAGGTCCAGAGGCAAGCATCATGAGTTTGGAGAACCACATAGATTCGAAATTAATCTATTTGGCAAGAAGTAAACCAACGAAAAATGCTAATGGTAAAAACAATGCAAAAATTGCATATCCTTCATCTCCAAATACATATGGAAGGTTCATCGATAGACTTTATTTTGGATAGTTAGGAAGACAATCAAATAGTCCAAATTCATATATGGAAGAGGGGATTCAACATTCCCCAAGACAAAACACACAAGGGTGCTAAAGGATGACAGGGATAACTATTGAGTGGCAGAGTCATAATGAAGGTTTCTTAAGTTCCCCACTCACATACTGTTAATTGGACGTTTTAAAATACTAAACAGAAAAGGAGCTTGTGTGATCTTCTAAATAAGATAGGCAAACAAACGAGGGCAGTACAGTTCCGGAAGTTTGAAATGGGTTTTATAAAGCTTGACGTCAAATCAAAGTAGTCCAATTCGTTTCAGTTCCGCAATGCACCAAACCGAACTTGGCCAATCCAATTCAATTTTAACCAGCGTATTATTCCAAACTAAAACTCAGTGCTATAATAAGCACAGTTGAAGCTGACATGAGTTGCATAGTTTAAATTATTCGGTCGATCAAAATAATGACAGCATTTTCTGAAAATAAACAAAATATTGCACCCAAGGTTCAATCGTGAGAAGCTTGATATGAACGGAAATACAAGAAGAGATAGTTTTTCTCATTCCAACTTACAGAATAAGTGGACAATATAGAACCTAAACATAACTGTATGTATCTGTTTCGCTTGAAAGTGCAGCGCACAAAATGACTAAATTCCACAAGGATGAGAGCGGGGTTGGAAGATTTAGAAGTTACCTAGTGAGACTAAGGCGTGTAATTTAAATGAATCGGGGGGTTTCCGCCGATTCAGCGGTGAAGGTGCTCACTCCTGGCGGCGGAGTACGGCGGTGCTCTGAGCGGACGACGGCCGACTAAACGGGAGAATGCGACGGAGGATAAATAAGAATTGTTATTGCCTTTTTGGGGCGGGTCTTACATAAAGACGCAATATCCGACCCGTTTGTCATCCAATCTGCTGGTGCTGGCCGATGTGGAACAATTGAACACGCAGAACATATAACACAGCACTGCAATTTAATTTCACTTTATTTAGATACTTATAATATATTTTCATGGGACGATTTCCAAAATAGTCATTATGTAAATTTAAAAGCAAAAATAATTATTTATCATAAAATATTCACAATGTAGCATTTAATTGACCTTTTTGCTCTTATTTTTCTGAAATTATCTGACTAATTCTGTTAAAATTCGTATTTAGTTGTTAAAATCGAGTAATAATTGGCATTTAATTCGTCTAAACCACGTGTTTAAACCGAAAAACGGCGTTAAAACCGTGTTTAACTCGTAAAAAAGATAAATAATTTAAAATATGTGGGATTAAATGAATAAAGAAAACCCAAAAAAATGCACGTGGCGTCGGAACCGAAGATTCTCGTCAGAACCAATTTTTAAAAAATAATAAAAAATAATTTAAAATTTAAAATATTTTCGAGAGTGGTGGAACCGTGTTAAAATCGATTATAACCTTTCGAAAATTAAAAAATAAAAAGGGCACCTCGTCGGAACCGCGTCGGAATCGACGATTTGACTAAACCCTAATTATAACTGTTGTAAAAAACATTAAATAAATTCGGATCCGTGTCGGAACCGCGTCGGATCCAGTCAAATCTCTCTCTTCACGTCAAATCGTGGCAGATTTGATTCCCTTATTTGTGTATAAATACACCGTCGAAACTACACAATCGAAACCACAATCTCCTCTCCCACAAACCACAATCTCATTCACCACCCAAAGTCCGTCGGAATCGGCGAGCCAGGCACGTGCGCACGGAACATCAACACTAGCAATGACCAACCCGGATATGGTTCATTTTTCTTAATTATCATTTATGATTTACATTTAATTATGTTATATTTATTGTTATTTTGACTTGATTATTTTTGTTAAATTATTTATTGCTCGATTAATTTAGTCATTATATATTTAATGGTCAATGTATGTTCGATGCTTTTTATTAGATTATGATGATGTAGTATTTGTGAATCCGTTCACTGTTGTGTATTTTTTTATTTTATGATTATTTTGTAGCTCTATCAAACTTTTATGAAATTTTAATTATGATTATATTAGGATTTTCTACGTTAGATTAGATTATGATTAGATAACAATTTAATTCATGTATTTAAATTTTTATTTATATTTTAAATTTGAACATATTAAGCTATAGATATTTATGTTTTTATGCAGCCTATCTTTGTTCGTTCGGTCCTAAAGCATTATAATCCGAAAATAACTACATATTGTAAAATAAAGCTTAGCGAAACTATAGTAGGTACGCTTACTGCCCTAGGTGGTCCTGATCTTGTAGAAACATTCCGGGGTGGATGTTTTAGACATTTCTTGGGGTGGAATAACCCTGGAAACATGGTGAACTGTTTGATATTTCCGTTAATGGTTGGGCAAGTAAAGGTTGTAATGGAAAATGAATTATTGTTTACCTTGGGGGGTCAAAACATGAGATTTGGGCCGTCAGGGTACGCCCTGATCACGAGACTTTCATTTGGATCGTCGGAGTTCGTTCCTAGTTCGAACTTCGATTATACGGCTAGTAGTTTTTGCCAGAGGATTTGTGGAGGGGTGGTCATTAAGGCTGATGAGTTGTTGGACATTTTTGTTGGAAGAAATGTAGATATAAGGCGGT
>AYJT01027614.1:0-29605 GCA_001278415.1 Ocimum tenuiflorum | reverse complement strand
TTAACTACTCATGAAAGCGATTAAATTGAAAGCGATAAATGAAAGCACGATTAAATTTAAAAAATGGAATAAATTACTTACACGAATGTGAAGGAAGCAAATAAATCCAACAATCCGGTTATCATGGCCCGAAGAGGTGATGAATTTAAACTAGAAAGCAATAAATCTATCTAGGAATTGAAATACATCTCATCTACGAAGGCAATAAAACTAAGTCCAAAAAGACAAGATAAAAAAACTCTTCAAAACATCGACAACACGCCTATTTATAGGTTTGGAGCGAAATCTAGGTCAAAACACGAGTCTGGGTTGAAAAGCCCACAGAAAAACATGGCCGTCAACTGGCGGCACCGAGTCGTCAATCGATGGTTCAGCTTGACGGGTACATACCCAGCGTGCGACGATCTCCAACCGATGACTCGAGAGTTTTCATCAGCAATTGGGTCAACGGGAGCACAACCGCCAATCGCCAGCTCTATATCGATGACCTGAGAAAGTGCACACCATTCTTTGGTCAGGAAATGCAATCGCGGTCGCATACTCAGAATCGGTGACCCAAAACTCTTCCAAAACTTCATTAATTCACCCGAAAACCTACAAAACAAAGGGAAACTTCATCAGGCCTTGAAGCCTCTTTAGATCCGACCTCGAGATTCCCGGCACGTGTGGCCCACGTACTAGAAAGATCCAGAATGATTCCTCCGCTGACCCAGCATAGAGGAGAACGCATGACTCTAACTTCCACCAACCGTATTTGCAGATCAACCCTTAGGATATTTGCAAATAGGCCCCTAAGTTATGAATTGTTCAGATTCTTCTAATGTAACAGTATATATAGTGCTTTCACACCATTCACACAGAACTCTATTCACGCATATCTGCTGTATCATTCCGATCACCTTCTCTGAAAAACTAATTTTCTCTCAAATACTTAATAAGATACTAGGCAGTCCATTCCGAGGACTATAAACCTTCCTGGAAGTCTTGGTGTTGGATTTACTATCTGCTTAGAGTCCCAATCTAAAACTATCAAAATCAAACCTCAACAAATTGGCACCTACCTAGGAGGATAAACTGCCAACAGCTCCGTGCAGCCTCTTTAAAGAAATGAGTACTTCGGAGGATACACTAAAACCCCTAATGATTTGATTTATCAATGCATTTTTGTCTCATGACCTGAATTCAAACATAAAATCTCGACCAAACACACAGCAATACGCAAAACCATTTTGTCACAAAGTTAAGGTGGAAAAATCTACATTTAAGATTTTGACTAACCTCTTTTTCGTAAGTTTGCCTCAATACAACAATCGACTTGTTGCATTGAGCCAAAGGGGCTATTGTTGATGGTCAAAATCAGCGATAGAATCTAAGTCTTAAGTCCGGGAATCCTGGCCACTAGATGTTCTCGAGCTCTATCACAAAATTGCTATACAGGCCAGACTAGAAATCCTTGAAGCTCGAGCCCGAGCTCAGGATGAGCTCGCCCCTCAAATTCAACTATGAAGATTCCCGAAAGCCCTTGTGCCTCGAGGTTTCACCTAAAAAAGAAGACAATCGCTCAAAAATACCTCAAAGCCTAGGATACTCAAGGTCTGTCCCAAAATGTAGATCGAGCAGTTCCACACGCACTCCCAAGTACGGAAGAGTTTGGAAGGATTCCTTTGTTGAGTCAGCATGTAACTCAAAGCGTGACTTTAACTTCCATGCCAATAACTTTTTCGTCCTTATCTTAGGAAATATCCAAATTCGTCATGTATTTTTTCATATAAATAAGTCGCTTAGTCAGCACAAGTTAGACAATTCGTCCTGTACACACCTCACTTAGCGTTTTCATTACTTTTCCCTGTAAATCTGACCTTCGATCCTTGGAAACTCTCAAATCGTGTACTTTTCATCTATAATCAATAAAATCTCAGCAAGTTCATTCCAGGAAACTATAAATCTTCCCGAAAAATCATGGTTTTCGATTAGTTTTGAGCTTAGAGCCCATTTTGATCCCGACGATCAAAATCGAACCTCAACAAGCTGCATCCTAGATGGAAATCATTTTGCACTATCCGACGATCTACTTTGAGTGCCTCACACTCCGCCTAAATGTTGTTTCTTTGAAGTCTAATTGAATGGCGTGTTCAGTAGTCGAGCCATTTGGTGCTTTGAGCACCAGTCCCACTCCACCTATTTTCATATTGATGGCTCCATCGACGAACAACATTCACAACCTAATTTTCACTTTGTTACGCGCTGCAAAGGTCCAAATGACTGCCCACGGCTTTAGCCGCTTCTCATGGCGCCGGCCACTTTCACTAACGTACTTCGTTGGTGTTTGTCTTCACTTCTCTCAACCTCAAAGGGCTGCTCATGTATTGGGGAAGAAAAACTGTTGTTGCTTTCATAGATTGTCTTGTGGCAAGTTGTTTGTGTCAAGAAGTATTTCTTTGAGGAAGTGAACCGAAAAGAACTCTTCTACTTATTATTTTCTTTTACTTTGTAAGAACTTGTTCAAACTTATTGAAAGTAGTTTCTACCGTAAGACACTCTGACATGACTGCCAACATGTACAAAATATTTTTTTAATATTTCATAAATAAAAATGATCGTCAATTCATAATTTGATAGATTATCACCATTAATCTTACCGTCTTTGGATGGAAACCTCAAACTAAAGAAATAATGTGAGAAGTCGAGCTTCACCACCGCCTCGTCCTTTGCCAATGTGTAATTTAACGTGCGGTACGGCAAAGGTTTAACATCATCAGTGATGGATAATAAAATTCCCTAAGAACATAACTTTAGATTATTTTACGCTAAATTTTTAAGCGTGAGGACAAATCCCCTAATTTAGAAAACTTTGGGTAATTATACCCTATTTACCCTTTAAAATAAGACTCATGGGCCTTAATACACATGGGCCGTAACTAGAGTTTCTTGTTAGTATTCAATCTCATTCGTAGAAAGATTTTAGAATATCAGATTAAAAAAAGAAAAAGAACACAGACGTGTATGGCTTGAAGCTGGGGAGATTTTTGGTGTAAATCTGTGGTTTGGTTTTCTTTAATTTGATATTATTTCCCTCGTTCGTTTTTCATCATTGTATTTCAACTTCCAACCTTTGACTTCCATCAGTCACACTATGTTCGGCAAGCATGATATTAATGAATTGCAGGTCCTATACTTGATGTTGCAATGCCAATGATGTTCTTTGGCTCACCATGCCATGGATCATTGGCTCTGCGCCAAGGGTTACTAAAAGGGATGGATTCTCTATGGCACAATAATCACTCCTATAGCTAGCTCTGATCTTGGAGTTAACTTGCTAGAGATGAAAGTGCTAGGGGAGAAAGAATTGAAATACGAAGATTGTCTACCTTAATCGTTTTCAATTAAGTGGGAGTTTAAATTTGTGGATCTTATCAAGAGTAAGATTAATTAACACCTAAGTCAGGGTTTAGTTAGACCTTATTTCCATGCTCTGTTGCATTCTAATCCAAGCTTCTAAGAGTAATTAACCAATACTTCACATGCGTTAATATTAAATCAGTAAATATATACTATCCGCACTTGCCAAAATTGTTTTCGAGGGAAGTGTTGATTGAAAGTCCGCAAATCACTCTTGATCTCTTTGTTTTCTAAATTGATGTCATATTACATTTTCCATGATTTATCTCCATAATTAGTAGACGTGCGACAATCATCTATATAGTGTGTAAAAGAGGATCTCAATCACGGGACCGGGGGGGGTCATAGCAATAGTCATTGTTATAAATGTCCTCATTTCTATTACTCACTATGATATGGTTTATGTATATTGCATGAAGTGGAGGTAGTCATGGGATGAATTACAAGCCACACAATGCGCCATTGAGTGTGAACTTCATCATCATTTGGCACGAGCTTCAAGCAAAGCTTACGACAATGTTGTGGAGATAGTCACGAGATGGACTATCAATCGCACGATGCACTAACTAACTATTCACTACAAGCGCGCATGGCACCACATGACATCGTGACAGTGGCGAGAACAATAACTAGTGTTCACGGTTTGTAGGTGAGTAATTACAAAAGTAAATGATATTACCTATTAATAATATTTACAAAATTAAATGAGAAAAAACATTTGCTATTCACAGTTGATGTTGAGCATTAGTCATTCATGCACCACCCTATCCAACATAATAAATTTATTTCTTTTTCATTTGATTTTTCCTCCAACAAATCTATATTTCGTTGTTCTTTGCCACAAGTACATATGAAGAGTGATTGACACACTAATAAGCATGTCTTGCTATCTCAAACAGTCGTGCACATCTCTTCTTTTCCAAATAAATTAAACAAATGTGACCTTGAAACAACAATATATACCCGTGGAGCTGGCTTCTTTAACCTTATCGAACAAAACACATATAATTCTGCAATAATTTATAAAAAGACACTGTATTAATTCTCATCAACTAAAAGACAAAAGTTGAAACAGCGTAACTTCTGATTGAAGTTATGGTCACAAATATTAATGCTTGGAATTTCCCACTTTATTGGAGTTTTTAGGTTAATTACGAGTAAGTTTTTCATGTTTCTACAGATAAATCATGGTGATTGATCATCACAATAATGTCGTGAATCGGACAAATTTTGACAGAGGTGAAGCACTTCCCTCATCAAGACGATATATATAATTATATATATGCTTATTTTACTAGATATTATAATTAAATATCGTAAACTCGTGAAACCATATCTTACTAGGAGAAATTCTTAGGATTTTGAGCATGTTACATGTTGGGAATTGAACTAAATAATGAGGAGCGTTTCAAAATTCCAAGTGATTCTTTTTTTTGAAACAAAATCACAAGTGATCTTTGATCACTTGTATGTTCATATTTCACATTTCCTCATCTCTTCAAAGTTAACTTTCCAAACCACAATCAGAAGCGAAAAAATCTGGTGAAAGTATCTAACACCAGATTATTAGAGTGATAGAAGATAGATTATATATATAATAACTTAATTAAACATTCTTAACTACTCATCGACTGCTTCCAATTCTTGATGGTATTTGAAATTGTCCGTTTCACCATTTGGGCATCCATGCTTTCTTCGTCTTCCTCATTCTGCCACAGATTTATGCCATCAATTCATATAATCGACAATCTTTCATTTTCCTGTAGTTCTCATGTATATACTACATACTTATACCCTAATAACATTATAATCAACAGATTTAAGAAAGCATAAAATAGAAGGAAATATGTGCGTGTGCATGTGTGTATAAATTTTGATTGGTTTTCTTACTTCGCCTCCAAGTGCTTGTAAATGGAAGCTGTCTTCACATGAAACCCTAGCTTCAAGAACATTAAGCCCCAGCTCCTCAAATGTCGCCAGTATCGATACGAGCAGGCCCGGGCAACTTCGACCAGCATGTACATTAACTAAGAAACCCTTTTCTAGGGTTTCAACAGATACTCTCTGGACATGTATCAGGTATTATTGTGTCATTATGCTATAACATTAATATACACACTAATTGTGTGTATACATAAAGTTGTGACATTATTGAAAAAGGTCACTGTGTTTACGGGCCACATAGTCTGACGGGTTGAACTTTCTGCATTTGCTACCTCTTCATTCAATAGTTCCACCTTGTGTTTCAACTCTTTGATATAATTTGATGCGTCTACAACGATTGATGTTTCATTCATCTGCCGAAATAAGAAATGGTTGAATAATTACACTGTAAAAGTATTCAAAACAATCTCAAAAACTATTTCAAATTATTGGGTTTTCGTATTCGCCTTAATAAAAATCAAAATGAAAATCAGTTGATAGTACCAAGTACAAAACATTCATATTGATTCAGTTCTGCTAAGTGCATACTTCAAATCACTTGATTTCTCACAAGCAGCGCGCGCACAAAAGAAAAATCATTCCCTTGATCAACATTGAAATTTCACAATCTTAAATCATAAATCATAAATCATTCAAATTCGACAAAAATTCAAGAGCTCATCACATCTAATTAAAGTGGTGTAGGATTGTCACAGACAAAATCTTTTCTAATAACCAATCAGATGGAAAAACGGCAGAATTTAGAAAAGAAATAGCAGAGAATTTACAGCATGAGAGTGAGTGATGGAACGAAGAATTTGCAGCTTATCATGAAATGCATCTCTCTTGTGCTCTCGAGAAACCATTGCTGCAGCTTTGCAGTTTTGTGTATCTTTTTTTATTTAGTATTTTTTTTCAATTTTTTTTTCCTTTGGTATTTGTTATTTACACTTGTTTCTGAGCGCGCCTGCTGCCCTTTAAAGAGAAGGGGTGCCCTCTCAAATCAATGTCATATTTTGTTTGCTTCCCACATGACCCGTCTCACTTTCTCTCACTAAATATAAATACATTAGTTCATATTAATTATGTGTGGAGGAATGTAGATATATAATTATGTAATATTTTCTGCTGGATAGAACACTTACACTATACTATATGATTATTACACGTAAAACTTTTCTCTGCCAAGAAATTGGAAAAGAAAATGTATATTCTCTACCTGTGAAATAAAAATTTGGTTTTACTATAATGTGGCAGTAATAGCAGCAAGGGTACAGCATGATTCTGCTATACGTTGATTGGCCCAATTTGTACACATGTGATTTCTGTATATGTCATGAGAAATCTACTGCCACTCTACCAAGAGGAGCAATTTTACATTTTCTTTTCAAATTCACAAACGGATATTTTCGTTTTTTATTGTGGAAATAATTAATCTTCATTCATAAATCTGAATTTACAAATGTGGGCGCTGATTAAAGCGACTGAGGAGAAGAAATAGTTATGAGAAATAAAAGAAATTAGGAATTGTAGTGCGAAAATTATACTCTGTATTCATATAATAGAATTGGTATTGAATTAAAACATTATTCTAGGTTTTTTCCATGTTAGCTCTCGAAATTTTAATATTAAATAACAGATCAATCAATTCCATGTATTATTTGGATTCTTCATCACTACAAAGAAGTGGTGGATTAGCGACGGATATTTTCCGTCGCTAAGTACGTCACTTCATGCATTATTTTTCTTTCCTGTTTCCGTCGCTAAAACATGACTCAAAAATTTTCCATTTCCATCGCTAAATCCGTCGGTAAAAATGACTTTCTTGTAGTGCATGTTTATTTCCAAAAGCAAATTTGGATATCCGTGTTAAGTTGAGAAGTTGATAGAGAAGTGCTAAATGATTGGTATTTATGAGGAAGGTTTTGCTCTGCCATTTTGGATAATAATACAATTTTTCTACTCACAAACCAAAAAGAAAAAAGCATAATTGTTTTCAATTATGATGAAAAATTCAGTATATTTTCGTGTTTTATGTGATGTTCGACAATTTATTTTACTTTGAGCGAAAAATGAGAAAAATCAAATGAAAAGTGATTCTCCATTCGTGGTACTTTTTTAAATAGTCAATTATTTTCTAAATCAGCATATGGAATGTAAACTTAACCAATAATCTTCATGCTCCATATCTTATAAATTTTCTTGGAAAATTAATTAGTAATAGAAACATTAAAATAAAGTTTGGTTGGTGGGGTGAAAAATTACATTAGTACCCTCCTTGGCTGCAATAAGAGGCTCCGAACGCTGCATTGATCATTGGAATGTATTTTCTAACAGAAGTTTGCGAAATCTTATTACTTGTGGTTGCCAATAATTTAAATCAATGTCCGTACGTTATTTCTTCAACAAGTGAAAAATCAAAAAAATTATTTTCTAATTATATGTTTGTTGACTTACCCATCCTATCTATCTATTCTCAATTCTTAATATATCACTATCTCAGAGAATAGATGCAGTAATGTAGAGAATTTATGCTTTTGTAATCCTTATTATCATCATTTTGTGTATTTCCACTATCTGCGCATTTGTGGAAAAAATAGAATGTAAAAAAATATAATGTATGTAATGCATACTTATTAGGACAAACACATACATATAGTAACTTACGTACTTGTTGTTTGGTTCATGTTAGATGCATTGATGAATTTTATATTTTATTTCAACATTGTCAAAATGTTCTTAGTGCTAGTTAGGTTAAAGTTTAATTCTCTTAATATTATACGGTACTATAAACTCGACCTCAAATTTCTAATATGATATGTAGGAGTTCCAATTCGAATTATGCTCCAAGTCTAAATTTGATGGCATGGCATATTTTTGAAAGGTGATGGTCATTTTTGTGTATCTTTCAGAGGTTAAAAAAGGGGGTAGGTAAATAAGATGGAGCAATGGATATAGTAGTTCGAAAGTGGATAAATATCTAAATATAGAGATGGAGGGGAATGAAAACGAAATAAAAGTTGACATTAACAGTGGAAGTGAGTAAAATGGAATCATGAGCTCGTGATCGTGGACACATGAATTATTATGGCTGCGTGCATACATATATACATATATATATATATATATATGTGTGTATACAATTGAGTATTTGTTTGCATATATAAGAGAAAAAAATGGTTATCGAAAATGGTGAAGATGGGAAGCATCAAAAAGAAATTGGATGGGTCCAAAGCCTCATCACGGGGAATTTGGAGCTCCCTCTCAAAACAGCCGTCACCTTTGTCTTCTCTCTCCCCTTCCCACTCTCTCTTTCTACACGTGCCTCTCTCATCCTCCACCATTCACCTCTTTTATTATATTTTTATTCCTTCTGCAATTTCCCAAACCCACATTAATCCCTTCTAATCCTTGTTGCACCTTTATTTAACTAATTATACCATTTTTTTATTCTCAAACATATTCACACTTTTTTTTTCCTTGAATTGGGACAACGGAGATAGATCGAACTCCTAAACTTCCAGAGTTTTACACATATGCAAGGAAATATTCATCATACGGAATCATAATATCAGTCATCAGATTTTTATTCTCGGCATGTTGAATATACAAGGCTTTGGGTGAAAGATACTAAATGAATTCATGATATTAATTGATACTAAATAAATTCATGATATTAATTGAATTAGTATGAGTAGGAGTCCATTAAATGGAGAACCATCCATTAGATATGAACTAAGATCAAATATGATACGTTAGATTTAAAATTCTATGGTTTCATTAGTATGAATTGAGGGTCATTCCATACTTTGTTCGAATTTATAATGTATTTCATTACAAAATTACATAAGTAATTTACACTTTCGACATTCGATATGATAATTGAGAAAATTAAGGTGTTCCATTTTCAATGCATAAGTATACGTACTTATTTACATAATTATACATACTGCATTAGGCAATATAATTCTAAAATTACATCATATAAAATTATTTATTTGTATTTTCCATGCATTGTTTTTACTTATACATATGGAATTAGGATTGTTGAGGATCGATTATATATAATATAGGATCAAGGACTCTAATAAAGGGAAGACAGAATTGAGACGACTATTGTCTAGAAATATTTTACGTCCCTTGAGTTGGTCCACACATGAGTTTATACTGATCGGAAAATGGAGTTACAATCGACGAATTCAATGTATCAATGAAATAGAACAAAAAAAATGAGAAAATGTGACTGTGTAAGGCATTGGATGAATGATCTTATCATACTATCATTCATTTATACAAACAATTAGGGAAGAATCTTAAAACTTATCTAATTCGGGGACTAGGTATGCAAATTGTCGGGGGCAGATCTGTAAAGATCTCACAAAGAATCTAGTACACACCTTGCACATCCTTTGCGCCATAGTTTGAACTGGTTCTAGATCCTTCTGCACACATGACATGCACAAATTTCTTGCCAATTCCAATCCAGTTTTGGGGTATTTCATCCTCGGGGAGTGGCCTGAGTGCCTCATTTTGCTGAGGTATCTTCGAGCGCCTCGTTCTTGGCCCGCTTTTTGGGTACTTCGACCTAGCTATTGGGGTTCTGCCTTGTGTCTCACCCCTCAAGCACCTCGGGTGAGCTTCCAGGCCTCGATCTGTGCCCTGAAGACTGACTTCCCGAGGCGTTCGCTATCGAATGTCTATTAATTCGTGTAGACAAACCTGCTAGTATCGGAATTAGTCAAAATCTAATCGAATTATATACTTTCCAAGAACGAATTCTTTGTGAATTTTTCTCTTCATCGGAGTCATTGTTTGCAATTATTTCCTCGTTAAGGTAGGGAAGAAAATCATGTTTTATGAGAATTGAGCCCCGAGAATAATTTCAGACCTTCTCCGGGTACTTAGTGGCCTACTTCTTTTTTCGAGCCACTATTCCTCAATTGTTTTTAGATATCTTTAAGGAAGAAAAATATGTCCTAATCGAGCCCCGAGTATGATTTTTTGTGCCTTAGGGGGATTAACGAATTAGTCCAATGAGTTATCCAGTGTCCTTGAGATCCTCGTGGATAATTATGAGTTTTCTTTACAGAGGGAATGGGAAAATGGGAGTTTTGAGGAATTCAGCCATCTCGAAGAGGCCAAGGGGGTTGTAGGCATAGTTTATCCTCTGAGGAATTCAGCCATCTCAGAGAGGCCACGATGACTGTTGGCAATGACTCAACGGGGAACTTCAGGGACCCCAGAGTAATATTTTTGGTTGACATGGAACTTTGGGCATCCCGAAGACTTAAGTCATGGCGCCTAGTTTGCCCTAAAAAAAATGTAGCCATCTCAGAGAGGCCATGGGGGCTGTTGGCAATTAGACTCAATGTGGGGTTTGCTCCCAGAGTACCATGGAGAACTTCAGGTATTGCATGGCCCTTCGTTGGGCTCAGAGGGGAATATTATCATCCCTTGAGCTACCTTGGAGCAGAATGTTAGTTGCCTCGGAGCAAGAAGTTAGTAAGAGATCAAGTTGTTGGGTAATTTTTTGCCCCATAATGTGGCATCAGACCACTTTAGAGATATAAATATGGATGCCAAGAGGCGTGTAATAGTAACTTCCCGAGGATCTGAAGTCAAATAATTAAAATTAGAATGCCTCAAGCAACGATAAAAGTAGACGTAGTTGAAATTCAAGAATTCCGAGAAATCCGAGAAAACCAAGAAATCCAAAGAATTCTATGAAATATGGAGCCCTGAGTCTGTAGTCAAAGGATCTACTCCTTGCCGAGAATATCGTTTGGAGTTTGATAATTAGATTTGAAGGTTTGGTAAGAGTTTTTTTGTTGCACGGTTCGAAGCTCTTTGAACAGATAATAACCAATGGGAACTAGTGGGTCGTCTTCCTGGTTCAAACAAGATATAAGAATTCCAGAGAACCATGAATCCCCGAGTGTCACAATTCAAAGCTTGTGGAGCCCGGAGTATAATATTTCACTTGTCTTCGAAGTTTTATAGAGCCTCGAGTAGGGTTCCTTAGGTTTAACTACAAAAATACTTGAAGATACTAGGGGGTTACGAAGCCCCAAGTGACTCATACATACTTTTAATGGTTCATTAGAGGTCCGTTAAATCTTAAAAAAATATAAGTGGATATGGTGCTTCGAGAATTTTATTTAGAAGGTTGGTTGGGTGTGGTCACTAAAGTGAATATAAATTATATTGGGTTGTAGGTTGTATATGTTGATAAAAGATAAATGAATATTTTATTAAATTGTTAGGTTGGATGTGGTTACTACAGTGGGTAGTCTCAATCCTTCCCAAATTGGGGCTCGTTTAAAGAGCCAATCATGTAACTTAATATTTCTGATAAATTAAC
Organism: Ocimum tenuiflorum; assembly: GCA_001278415.1. NCBI lineage: Eukaryota > Viridiplantae > Streptophyta > Magnoliopsida > Lamiales > Lamiaceae > Ocimum > Ocimum tenuiflorum. The sequence continues at coordinate 17,922 of AYJT01027614.1, read as the reverse complement.
ACAAGTGTTATCCACCCCTTTATAAAAATAATAAAAATTTTAATGTAACTTAAACAAAAGAAAAAGAAAAAAATTATTTGTTTTTTTGTCTCGATTTGCTCCGGAATAGAATATATATTGTTTTGTATTTCTATTCTTTATTTACATATTTCAAGTTCATCCAATATTAAGATTTGCGTTAAACCATCCCACATGGACACTAGCACAATATTGTTTTGGGCAGTAAATTCATAAATTAGTTCCTACGACGACGATGACGTGAATTTGGAAAAAGAACCGAACAAACAAACAAAGAGAGATGGAACAAGAAATTTGAAGGGAGAGGTTGCGGCGACAACTTTTCAAGCTATGTGAAATAGAAAGTGCATTGCATATCATATTGCAAATAATGCAGTATAAAACTTATTTTAGGTAATGCATAAGGAATTCCTATTTCATCAATTCTCAATATATACATCTCTCAAAAGCTTTTGAAGGTATGAGCCTCATATTGAAATTTTACAAATGAAGTTTTTATGTTTTGAGATTTATTTAATACATATTAATTTCTTATAAATGTTCTCATAAATGCATAACTATGTCTTCAAGTACTTTTAGGCTGAGTTTTTGGGTTGAGGCATTATAGTTTTTCAAAAAGTTATATCATGCATGAATGGGTACTTCCACACACATCTATATAATTATAGTTTTTATGTGCTCTCCTAATTGAGAGGTGTGCCACTGCCTACTATTAAAATTGATATTTATTTAAATTAAGACCAATGCATTACACATATAATTAAAACTCAATATGTAACATGGAGTATCATATATGTATGCATATCTATAAATAATAAATGTACATTTATGTAGGTAAATGTATTTAAATACATATCTACAAAACGTAAATGTACACGAGAACGCTTGGTTAAAAATTATATAATTTAATTAAAGCTTATTTATCTATTCGCCAGCTTCAATAATGAATGGATGTACATGACATAATGGCGAACAAAAGCAAATCAATTCAGACAGAGAGCAAACAAAATGCAGTACAAATATCATGTGAGAAATGAAAACTAATGTCCCTCTCGAGAAAAATTGAAACAAAAATTATGTCAAATCAGGGTGAAAATGTGCAGCATTTACGGTTTTAGCCTTTTAGTCCGCGTCTATCATCTCCATGCATGTACAAAGTCAACAAATAAGAAATATGGCCTTCAAGCTCGCCATCAATATTATTTAATTAATTTATTCAATAAATATGTCCATTAGCGAAAAGTAGGAATGAATAAATATATACAAATAAAAATGATAATCATTCAAGTTATTGAATGATAACTTTACTATTTCTACAAATGAAAATTATGTCAAGTAGGAAAGCCATCAGGTTATTCAAGTTTTTGCCTCTGAGTGAGGGCTTGGAGCCGGAACAGAAATCGCCCGAATCGATTCTAATCCGGAACCGTGGTCATTTTGGGGCAGGTTGGTTCCATAAAAATGGAACTGTGGAATTGTTAGTTCTAACTGGCAGTTCCAATTAAAAAAAACAAAAGAAAAATACTGTTGGAACTGACTGTTCTCGGTTCCTAACCGGGAACCGCCAATTCCAGCAGTCACAATTTTGACCGTTGGGGCGATTCGACGCCCCAGATGCTGCTATGTCAGCTGGAACCAACGGTTCCTACAGTTGTAATTTTTTTTATTCTCTCAATTTTTATTATAAATACCTCCTCCTTCATTTTCGCTCACCCAACAATCTCATTCTCTATTTCTCTCTCAATTATATCTTCTAATTAGCAAATTTGATCAAATTGTTCATTCAATCGTTCTACATTTCATAATTTCGAGTTTTATTCTATTTCAATTTCTTCACTTTCTTCAATTTTCAATTATTCAATATGTCGTCATCTCGAGGTGGTGGCCGTCGTGGTAATGATAAGGGCAACCGGTGATATCCCAATCTGAAAGTACTCCAACATCACAACGTTCAAAACGTCATTCGTCGCAAAGCATACACGACGCCGACATCGATCTTTCCCACAGTAAAACTGATGAAAGTATTTTAATGATGAAGCGTATGCACGACAACTCCAACGTCATGAGTATGGTTTAGAGAAAGAACTACACGGCAATGGAACTGGTAGAGACGGCAATGGTGGAAAAGGAGACAACGAAGATGATGATGATGAGGTCGAGGAAGTCTTTGCGAAGTCATAGAGTTTCCAACCATTGCATGCACAAGTATGACACGCCCAGTTAGGACGTTGGTTAGAAAATATAGGCTTCAATTACGTAAAGTATTTAGAAAATTAGAAGGTAGAGTTTCAATTTCTGTAGATATATGGGATGATTCCCTTAGAGAGAACCATTATATGGAAGTCACTTGTCATCAGGTAGATTCCTCTTGGAATCTTAACAAAAGATTAATTGCATATTGAAAATTTAATGTAACACATACGACACAAAACATAGCAAAAAAAAAAAATCATTAAAATTGCACACCAATACAAAATAGCCAATAAAGTATTTTATATTGGTTTCGAAAATGCAAGTGCCAACATGGCAGTCAATTTGATCCTCATCACGGAGTGCAATCCCATACTACAAGGTAACTATTTTCATACTCGCTTCATTGCTCATATTTTAAATTTAGCAGTTGGAGATGGAATGGAAGTTTTTAAAGATTAAATAGAACATCTTTGTTTAGCTATTTAATTTTTGCATGGAAATAAAACGCATATGAAAAAATGGCTTTCTTATTGTACACAACAAGGGGTAAAACCCGCAGTTTTCCAACCGATGTTCCTACTAGGCAGAATGCCACCTACGATATGTTACATGCTACTTATCCTTACAAGAAATATTTAGCGAATTTTTTTAGAAAAGAAGTTTCTGATTTATGTTTATGTGCTCTTTATTGGGATTCTTCTCAACAAATGCATGATTTATTAGAAACTTTTTCAAACGCCACAAAGGATTTATCGGGGGTGTATTATCCCACTTCAAACCATGTTTTATATCATTGTAGTTCAATAAGCATACAATTTAAGTTTTATTCACACATTGAGAAGTTGCAAATAATTATTTATGCTATGGTTTTAAAATAGTTAAAGTAGAATATTCCTACGATTTTTTTGGCTGCTCGAGTTTTTTCCCTATTTGTAAGTATAATGGCGTGTGTCAATTGATGGATACGTATTACCAAGCTCTAACCATTCTAGACTTTTTAGGAGATGAGAACAAAGGTAGAGTACCGGTGTAACACCCCATATTTTTCCGATCAAATTCCGACGGTGTAATATCTCAAAAATCTGAATTATGTAATTTATTAATATAAATCTTATTGCCCTACGTTGGCATGATCATAGATTATAATTAAAGAGTAGACATTCTTCGTCTGGATCATAGCTCGATTAATTATTTCACTTGACTTGCAAAAATTTAAAATAAAAAATTATTAAAAAAAGAATTCTCCCTGTGATTATAGTTCGATAAGTTCGACGTACTATAATATGCGAGGGAAATCGAGATATTTAATAATTAGGTTTCTTACGGCTTAATCACATGTAATTAAATACATGTGAATTACGAGACACCGGATTAATGGTGATGACGTGCGTAGTCAAAATATCGATTGATAAATTTTTCATGAGAGGATGTAAGATGAAAATATGAGAATCCGACGACAAATATATTTTGTACAGTTTTGGAATGGAAATATGGTGCAAGTTTTATCTGATAAAGTAAGGATAAATTAATGTGATGGGTTGACAGACTTCAGATCATTTATTCCCTATTGGTGCTCCACTTCCTATTACACAATTAAATATATTAATTTTTATAAGAGATATCATAAAAATAAAAATTAATTATGATATAATACACTCTAATTAGTATTTATAAACAAAAATATGAATTTTAAAAAAATCAAAAAATATAGTTATGAATTAATCAACTTCAATAATTAATATTAACTAAAAGTTAAATGGTAAAATTATTATATACCTTAATTTGGTGGATTAAAAATATTGTTGAACTTCTAAAATTATCCGAAGTTATAATAAATTATTATTTTACAAAAAAATTTAATACAGATTATAAAATTTTGAAAGTGGAATAGAGAGTGAAATACCATTAGGGAGTAGGGGATCTCAAGCCGGGTTGACAAGTCAAATCCCCTAAATTAAGGAAAAACCTAACACTAGTCATTAATACATCACAATTTCCCATGCCTCTAATTAATACCCTTCAAATCACCTTTATACATATACACACATGTGTATATCTTGCATGTCTTCTTACTAAAGGATAATGCCCATCAATACACACACTCCTACACACATTCGGCACACACTCACACACTAAATCTCAATTATAATACATACTTTATACATATGATTGGACACATTCCCATGGTACCTAATGTGTGTATTTTTATCTCTTCCAACCAATACATATACATGTATAAATACATATCTCTACATACACACTTCACTTAAAACTCACACTACACCCCTATAAATAGAGGTGCTTTGCTCCCATTTTCATCACCCCAAACCAAAGATAAATTTTATAGAGAGGGAAATAGAGTGAGACCTAGCAAGTGAGGAAGGAGGAAGTCTTGAGAAGGAGGCCATACGAGGAATAGTCGGAGTAAATCAAGGAGCATGAGGAAGACCGAGGAGTAACCGAAAGATTGGAAGAATGAAGGGACAAGGTAGAGAGAAACGAGAAGGGGGCCTAAGCTAGCAATCGACTCAATGTGTTAAGGCCCAAGGAAATGTGTTATTGGTTGATGAGATGAGCATGAGATAGGTTATTGAAAGTGATAAAAGCATGTTATTATGATTTTGAGAGCATGATAGTGATTTTGGAATAGATTATGTCATGGTCGTTGAATGTGGTGAGTTTTTGCTAGCAATCATGGGTATATTGTTATAGAAATATGTTGCAAAGTGTTAGAAATTGATAGGGAAGAACCGGGTTGAAAATAGGTCGAAAAGAAAAATGGGACGAAGAAAAAGAGGTCCGGGGTCGACGACACCTAGCCATCGAGATCGAGGGTTTCTTGGAAACCCTTGTCGACTACCGAACCATCGAGTCGGATCTCGGAATCCCGAACTCGACGGAATTAGACATCGAGCGATGCCTCAGGGCGTCGACCCGAGTGTTGTCCGACGAACAAGCCTGTCACTTGGTCCTAGCCGATAACCCAAATATAGGTCCGAATTCTCATTTTCAATTGCCGAACTTCCCTTATTAAACCTGATACCCTTATTTCTAGTCCATAAATGTCTCTAAATGTTAGATAGTTAGTTGACGATGCATCAAACCACCAACGAACATGAATCGAACGATAGACAAATGTTATGAGACTTAGATTGAACACATGTATGCATGCATTTATATCTAGCTCGAGAGCCTTGAATGGGAATATTCATAATGATATTTTCAAATTAAGGTCGTGGAGTTCAGGCGGAGCACGAGTCATAATATCCTGAAACTCTAAACTAGCTTGGGAGCAAGGTGGACTTTTCTTACTATAAATTAAAACCTAAATTGCCTTCGTTTTATGAAATGAAATGCTTGTTTGAAATGAATTTAAAGTTTGAAATATTTTGCATGTCTATCTGTCCTCTCACCGGTAGTATAGTACTGGGAGAGCTATGATGTTGATGATATTGATGATCATGATGATGATATATGATGATGATGTGCTGGTCGATCACACAAGCCCTAGGTTTCCCGTGATTTGTACACAACGGCTAGTGTGGGAGGCCTACCCCTAGTCGGTTCTTGTGGTTGTGAATTGAATTAATGACATATAGCATGGTTGTTATGCGCATAATGAAATAAAATGTTTTCGTGGTCATGAGTAATGCTTTTGAACTAAAATCCTAAAGACCTATTTGATTAAACAGGCTCCATTCCCATTTATGTATGTACGTATTTTGGCACTGTGTCCACTGAGTGCATTCGTGTACTCAGCCCTACATATCTTTCTAAATGGGTAGGTTGAGGATCATTGAGGTTGGAGACAGAATGAGCATTTAATTCTGTTGGGTTCATTAGAGTGCTAAGTTATGCATCGTCATATGTATAACTTATCCATAAACTTTCCGCTGCGTAACCATTTTGAACTACTCTATGAATTGGGTTGTAACTAAACATAGTACTACGCTTAACACTCTTCTCTTTTGATCAATGACTTGAATGACAATGTCCTTATTTCATTCCTAAATACCTCATCATATATTGCTCTATTATTGTCGTTGTTTGGATTATGTTCTTCCCTTATATCGAGTTATCACTCAGTGGGATCGGGTCGCCGCTTGTTGCTTTCACAAGGGAAAAAATTAGGGCGCAACAACTGGTAGAATCATTTAATCTCTCCAACTCCGAAAGTGTTAAGACCCAACTTAGACGTACTTTAGATCTATTTTATACCCAATATAGTGAAACCTATGCTCATTTATTAAAAAGTCAACCAAGTCATACTTCACTTTCGTCTTTATCATCCTCATATTTGTCTAATCCCTTGTTAGCGAAATTCTAAAAAGCTTTAAGAGGCTTAGTGTATAGTAGTTCGCAACAAAGACAACTTGATATGTATTTCTGCGAAACATATATTGGAGATTGTATGCAAGTGAGGGAGGACGGCGATCCCAACTCGGTTATACAAGTGAATATCCTCCAATAGTGGTCTATGACGTAAGAACAATACCGATCCTTTGCATCATAGCAAAGGAGTTCTTTGCGGTCCCGGCATCCACGGGCGCGGTCGAACAAATATTTAGCTCCTGAGCATATATTTGGATGATCGTACATCCAACTTGAAATCCAAGAACATTGAAGCACAAGTAATGCTCAAAGATTGGACGGATGCGAAAATAGAGAACAAGAGCCCAATCGGAGACACTTGCGCCTTGATATTGACGACGAGAGGGATGCCACAAGTGAAGGAAGTTGTGCAAGCACGGAAGCCAATAATGGACTTGGAGATGTCGATTTCGACATTGAAGACGATGATGAAGATTAGCTTCAAAATTTATAAATTTGTAATTGTATTAACATTTTACGAAATTTGTAATTTTTATTTTGACAAACAACTTTCATTTGAATATTTTGTATCACAATTCATAACATTCAATAAATTCCAAGTAAATTTGAGTTTTTACATATCTATGGATCATCTACTTTGTTTTTGTTTTTGTTATTTATAAAACATTCTAAATTTCTAATTACACCAAAAATTAAAAAAAAAATACGAACCGCCGATTAGAACTGGAACCGGCGGTTTTGTGCTCAGAATCAGGACTAGGACCCTTAATTGGACGATCTGGTTCCGGTTCGAAATTTAGAAAACTACAGAACTGCTGATTCGGAACCAAATCAGAACCGGATGGAACCGTAGGCATCACTATAATGATGCGCAGATTGGTTTATGGTCGGTATTCTTCATCATCAACATAGCAAATCGCATAGCAAACGCCTCAAACAAGGTGTTGTTTGAACATGTTGTGATTTTGTCATTTCTTGCCAGAAAAACCTTGCCTATTTTTTCCTCTTTGATAATTATGACATAGATGTTGAGTTTAAGTTCTACCAATCTTGGATTTTCCATTTAGTCCATTTCTTTCTCTTATCTACAATACTTAGCTTCTTATATTCCTCTTTCGTATCCTGCTAGTGATTGAAAGCCCTTTTGATAACGCATTTTGTGTTCAACTTTTGACCCTTAAATTTCATGCACTCCTAGCTTTCCAAATTTTCCAACTAGCTTATGAAGAGTTCCATCCCATCACTATGCTCCACCTTTTTCATTTGTTTCCCATTCAATTAGCATATTGGGCTGACTTGGCATCATATTTGTATCAAGTTATCCTTGGTGGGGACTACTTCGTGATAGTACTACGATTTGTATGTATTGAGTTATATTTATGTATTTTTAAGATTAAAAACATGTAAATTCATGTTACTATTATCTTGATTTGTTTATTCTAATGATATTATGCTTGTTTGAGTTGTTTTGTAGAATTTCAGAAAAAATAAGCAAAAGGGAATAAAAACAAGTATTTCAAGCAATAGGTTACAGAAGGGGTCTCCTAAAATGATTCGAGCTCTCGCTATACTTGAAATTATTCTTATTGATAAAAATAGTCAGAAAGATTTGAATTAGATTTGCAACACAACTTGAATTGCCTGTTCGGAGTTTGTGAACGAAAGTTAAAGCCAAAATCATGAAGACACACAAAGTTGCGTAAAAAATGTAGGATTGAGCCGACTAAAGCCAATTGATCTAATACTGTGACCAATGTTAATACGGTCCTCGCCCGGAAAGGAGTTTTAGATCGTAGCTCAAGATCGATGCAGAAGCAAAACAACAATAAAAGGTGGAATATGAAGATGCCACAAATGGAAGCAATATGCCGTTTGATAAGTCAAAATAGTGAAGACACCACAAATGAAAGCGGAACTCCCTTTAAAAAGTCAGATTTGAACTTCTTGATTTAACTTTTTGATAAATCAAGAAAATTTGATAAATTCTCAATAGAGAGAATAAACTTATCAGTTTTATTAATCATAAAAACTGAATGTAAAAGTCTACAATGAAGCATTATATAGACATAAGAAATCCTAATCTAAAAAGAAAATGATAACTATATATCTTAATCAAATCTAAACTAACTAGGAAATAATTAAAATAAGAAAAAAAAACAGATAACTCTACATCTAATCAAATCAAATCTAATCTAATTAGGAAATAACTTAAAAATAAGAAATAAACAATAAAAACACTATTTACGTCACTATTCACATAAATAGTAAAAACATGCAAATCATCAAATTATCTAATATCTCCAAGTCCATTTGTCCTAATTAATTCGATCATTGTTGGGCCTCCTTTATTATCATCTCCAATGTACCTTTTTCTCGATTCCTTAAACCTTGAGATTCCATCCTATTTGATGCATTTTTCTACGCAATTTAAGCCCTAAAAGCCTGTTTTGCCCCTGATTTCATAAGATTATATTCTCAATCCACACGAGACTTATAAGTTCCCACACATACTTTATAAGGTTTTTATATTACAAGTAAGGGGAAACACATCAAGACTAAGATCTCCGCATGGAGCTCATATAGAAAAAAAGATTCAAATATGAATACTACAATTCTTTTGTATATTGATTTTATATTTCTTTTTCTTTCTCTTGTAATATCTATGTTAGGCTAGATCTTGTATGGATTTTAAGGTTTGAAACTTCTTGGAATTATTTTAGTTTTATTGAATTTTATTTTTTCTTTCTCAATTGATATTTTTGTTGGTTACTTAGCTGGTGATCTCATTGGCGAGTTAATAATTACATGATTCTTGATCAATTTGTGCAACAAGTTTAATGAGTTTTGTCTTAATCGAAATATTTCTTAAATGGGAATAACAAGGTAAAGAATATGTTTTTATTGATTGACTTAACCGGATTCAATTGTGTAGGAGTTTAAGTCCGTAGATCTTATTGTGATTCTATGTTTTATCATCTAACAAGTTGAACCTGGTAACAGTTCACGGATTCAATATATTATTTGGTTAGTAATTCACCCATTATCAAATTGGCACTATTGCCGATGACCGTCACTTTAGCTTGTTCAAAGTAATTTTGAATTGTAAACTTGTTGTTTAGACCTATAATTTTGTATTTTTATTTATAGTATTTTTTACTTTTATTTTTGTAGGTTAGGTAGTTAACAATAGAGCAAGAATGAGGAATGCACCGAATGCATCATTACTATCAAGAGAGGAAGCATATTTGGTATGAGAGGAACAACAAAGTTTATAGGAATAGGTCGGGAAAGTGACAGTGACGATGATGAGATGAATGCAATTGAGAGGCACGTTAAATTCCTGAAGAGATTGAAAAATCATTAACAATAGTAATCAACTGGAGTGATAGTGAAGAAGAGGGGGACGAGATCGAAGATAGGATGACTCTGAGAGTGAGAAAGATGATTCCGACAGTGACAGCAACATCATGACCCAACATATAAATTGTTTGGAGAAGGAATATGATGTCTTAAACGATTGTATCTCTTCACTCTACACCTCGGAGGAGATTAAATCTGAGTGTTTTTCCTTGAGGAAATGTATTTCTAGATTAATAAATTCAAATAATTATAATTCTTGATGGTATGTAGGAACTATCAGAGGATGTGAAGTGTGGGCATTAGGCTTTCAAATTAAAATCTCCATCTCAACGTGACTTGACTACACCAATGTCCAACATGCATATTTAGAAATACATTAATGGTGTGAGTACTGTTGGTCCCCAAAACGAATCAGAGTATATTAAAGATGTATAACTTAAAGTGCAGAATTAAACTTAGAACCAATTTGTATGGCTGACTCAAGCTGAGTTAGTTATAACTTAAGAAAACATCTTCGTTGATTAGTTATTTTTATGGTTCAGTTGCAGTTATACGAGTCAACTGAGCTTAAGCTGAGCCGACAAGTTTTTATGCTAGTTAAGAATGATAAGTTTATCGTCAAGTCATATAAGTTAACTGAGCTCATTGGGTCATCTGAGTTATTATAATTGTATACATTAGACGAGTAAATAAACATTCATATATCAGTTATAATAGATATGAAAATACATGAAAGTGATAAAAACTGACACAAGAAATTTTATAGAGGTTTGGAGATATTGCTCCCATGTCCTTTCTTTCTACGTCAACTAGAAGGTATCCAAAATTAATTTAAGTTATGCGGTATTTTTAAACACGTATTACAATAAGTCAATCATCTTAGTCATCGGGCATCGTCGATCGAGGACCCAAACAGGGTGTAGAATGAAACTGCAATCTCCTTATGATCTGTGTTCCAAGTCCTCCGCAGGTTGAAGGTTTAAGTTCCCTTCTGGAACGGTATGTTGTTTAGATGGGGTTTGACGAAATCTAATTTAGAGTTTCTATCAACTGTCAACTGGATTATCTCAAAACTATCTTAGTTTTTATCACAGTTCTGTATGAATAGGACCGAGTTGCTTTATTCAGTTTGGTTCCTCAGAATTGATTTCCTTATCAGTTCTGGTCTTCCCTTTGTCTTTATCTTCTATTCTAAGATTCTTCTTTGGTGTTCAACTCTTCAATCTTCGATTGACCTATCTATTACATGGTGTTAACCTATTACATACTATTGGCTAGATCAAGCTAAGTCTAAAGGACTTTTATCGTCAAGGGTTTACATCAGCAAAACTACACATTAATTCTAACAAGTATGAAACACACTCAGTGGACACATCGTCGAAAATCATACATATATAAAAACATTATGTTGCATGTTCACATATGCAGATAATCGGTTTTTAGTAAAAACATTCCATGAACGTGGAATTCATTTAAGTTTTGTGCACATCTCAACCATGTTATCTATTTTGTAAATGTGAACTGTTGAGGTTCATTATTGGATTATCAATCGGATAGAGCTTTGAGTTTGAATTTAAATCGGAGATCACGACAAAGTTTATAGTTCCCCCAAAACAGATTGGCTAGTATTTTATAGAATAGAGAGGATCTTACAGGGTATACAGGTTTTCCGATTATTGATTACCAGAGATGAAGATCGGAAAATATATTAAAAGTGATAAAAAAGTGTGTTTTTGTGTGTGAAGCATGTGTCGTATTTATATAGGTGTATATTGGTCAAACATTAATAATTCCTAAGCTAGGGACTAAATCTACAAATTTCTGAGGGGCAATTAGCAAAAAACTTAGATTGAGAAGTAAGGGTCACGCTTTCTCCCCTATGGTGAGTCAACACAGGAATCATTTTGGAGGAATCTGACGCGTGCTGCTCACGTGTTCGTAATCTCGAATTGGGTTAGTGAGAGGCCTCTAGGGGAAATGCTCATGCTAAATTCTTTCGAAACTGGACTTCAATCCCTCCTAGACGTTCGAAGGTCCTGCTTCGAGGGACATTTCTAGATGTGGGATTGTACAGAGCCAAGATAATTTATGGATAGCATATAGTACATTTCTAGATGTGGGACATTTCAAAACTTGCATTGTACAGAGCCAAGATAATTGACTGGTTAGCATATAGTTTATCCTCCGAAGTACATGTTTCCTCCAGAGAGGCCTCGATGGGCTGTGGGCAGTTTATCATCCTGAGGGGTTCCTTTTCCATCTCAGAACGTTTAAAGTTTATCTTCCGAACGTATCCGTTCCCACTCAGAGAGGCCTCGAAGGGATGTTGCTAGTTTATCCTCTAAGGGTATTCGGAAAGCCGTGGTCCCTCAAAGAGACTGCATAGGGGTTGTAGTCAATTGTACTTTGAGGGTGTTCGGATGGCCGCGCTCCCAACAGAGTATTTTACCTGTCACCACCATGATTAGGTGGATTGAGGTCTTGTGGCATCTAGCAAATCACTAAGGTTTTCGAACCACGAAAGCGAAATGCAGAATTTTAGTTTATCCTCCGGACGTATCTATTCTACTGAGAGAGGTCTCGAAGAACTGTTGGCAATTTATCCTCCGAAGGCATTCGGAAAGCTGCGATCCCTTAGAGAGGCTGCATAGGGCTGTTAGAAGTTTACCCTTAGGGGCATTTGGAGACCACATCTCCTCGACAAATCCGATCGAGGTTACGAAGTACGAGCATCAAGTGTGCAGATCATGGTGTTGGGCCATGTCTGAAATGAAAATCATAACACAAGATGTAATTCGTGCCCATAGATCATGGTCTTGGGCCATGTCTGAAATGACAATCATAACATAAGGTGTATTTCAAGCTCGTAGATCATGGCTTCGAGCCTTGTCTAAATCATGAATAGATTGAGTCCACGGATCATGGTAGCGTTCCATGTTTGAAGTGTTAATCATTCAAGGAGCACTGCTAATTTGTATAACATGGCTTCGAACCATGACTGAAGTAATAATAATAACATGAGGAGTTTTTCGAGCTTAGTTATATGCAAATGATTGGTCATAATTATTGGACATGGAAATCCTTTGAATCCTGATACAGATAAGAATTTGGTGAAATCCAGAGCCAAGTGTGTGAATCGAAAGTTTCTGCACCATGATAAAAAAATGATAGCCATAGAACGCTTGCCCATACGGGTTGAGGTTAGACAGGCTGAACCCTTGAACTCAAACATCATGATTGGGATGCTCCTGAAATACAGATAGCAGTCAATAATTTTGAATTGAGGTTGCAAGCCCCGAGTCACCGGTCACAAACGAAGCTTGTCTGAAATATAGATACCCAGTTTCAAATAGTTATCTTGAGCACCGAGTTTGAAAGAAGTTCGAGAGTTCTTAGAGGTCTGAGTTCGAAGGTTCAGTTTGGGGGAAGAAAGAACCCAGGTTTTCTCCCACGAGAAAGCTTCAAGTTGTTGAATCGACTTTGTTATGTCGGGTCTTGTTTCGAGCACCATGTGTCTGTGAACATAGATGAGATGCTCGAGGGGGTTATCCAGCCCCGAGTATCTAGAAGTGACAGTACAATAATAATTTGAAGTGGAGTTATTATACTTGGAAAAAATTTTGGATATACCTGTTCTGTGTCCGAATCTTTGGTCGGTTTTGTTTTTTCAAGTACTTAATCCTGCGAAACGGTATTGTTTTAGTTGCGACTTTTGTAATTCTCAGCACACATAAAGAGAGAAAACCCCAATTTTTGTCACATCCTACTTTCAAATTTCAAGTGTTCCTCTCCATTATTTGTCATCTTCCTCGCTTCCATCCACCATCGCACCCTAGACTTGATATTCTAGTCAGTTTTCCCCTTTTTCCTCAATCTTTGTTTATCTTTCAATTTTTTTTTCTTTGCGAAGATGCTGCTTACGGGAACCTTAGTTGGTCAAGTTTCCTCTATCACAGAGGGAACCCTTGTAGATAAACTTCATGATTATAACATTACTGAGGGCGAATTCTCATACCATGTTCCGTTCCGCGAGGAACGGTGTCACAATCAGCCAAAGGGCTATATAACCTTTCTAGCATACCTCTTCGCCTTCAACATTCACCTTCCTCTCCACCTATTCTTTTCCAAATTTTTGAACCATTATCAACTTGCACTGACGCAACTATCACCAGAGGGATGGATGAAAGCCCTTGCCACTTTAGTCCTTTTCAAAAATTCAGGCTTAGGAGAACCCTCCATAAACGAGTGAAGGTATTTTTATCGGTTGAATATAGTTTCCAAAGAAAGTTATTATTGTGTTGCCAAGTATAATGACGGCCCATTTCCTTTTATCTCTGATGTGCCGACACACAGTTCGGGCTGGAGAAAAACCTTTATCTTTGTTGGGCTTCCACATTTTGACCCTGCCCTGCTTTCAAACTTTGGGGAGTTTGGCCTTAAATTCCTAACTCTTACTTTATGAATCGTTGCCCTAGTTTTGTTGATCTTGTTGGTGCTGACAATCTACTTGCCTTGTTTGTTACTATGCTGCTCTGCTCGATAGGTCTTGAGCCCCCTGAGCTTTCCGAGTTCGTACAAAAAATGGTAGATTTGGTGAAAGAATCGGGGGCACTTAACTCGGCAAACATCCACGAATACTTTCACGTAGACATAGACGAGGTCCATCAGTTAAAAAAAAACAGTAAGCTCTTCCGGCGAGGAAGAAGAAGAAGAAGGTGCTCCTGCTCCTCCACCTAAACCGGCCATGGAACTTCCCGTGGGGGCTCTTCAATTAGCAATGAAGAAAGTCGGGGATATGACGCCCAAGAAAGGAAACCACGGCCCATCTTGAGAGGCTGCCCCAGTTCCACCTCCCTCTAGGCAGAATTTGAGGCCAAAAAGAAAGCTAAGATGGAGGCTGACACAGCCAGAACTGCAACTGAGGGTCAGAAGAGTGCTGTTGAGAGGCAGCTGGGGATAGCCCGCAGCGAGAAGAATAAAGCATTGATCCAGCTTGAAACCTCCAAAGTTGAGCTCGAGGCGACCAACAAATGGACTAATGAGGTGGGAGTGGAAGTGTTTGAACTCTAGGACTGGTTGGTCAAGGTCAAGCGAAGAAAGATAAGGTGGAAGGCCAGCTCGAGAATGCTCGAGCTGGGATCGGGATCAGCCTGGCGAAAATCCTCGTCAGTGCTGCAGGGGCAGAGACATACTCTTGGATGGAAGGGGTATTTTCTAACGCGGCATACAAGAAGATAAAGAGAAAACACCTCGAGTATGACGTGGAATTTCTGCTCTAGCCTGTTGATTCGGATGAAAAGGGATCGGGTCACCATCTTAACGAGCCTGCACGCGAGGTTAGGGTAGCTTCTCCTCCGAAAGAGAACCTTAAGGTCTCTTCATCTGACAGTCTCCCCTCCACCTTAGCAATTTGAAATATTATATTTGAAAATTTTGGATTTGAAAAACAGGGATTCTGAACGCGGTTTGTAATTAATTATATTTTATTTATTTTTTAGACTATGAATGTGAATTTATCTTATGTCTTTATCCTTGTTTGTGCTTGTTGCATGCTAGGGAGATTATTGATTTGTTTTTATTTTATGGATGGTCGAATATGCAAAGGTTAGAGTATTGACTTGGGTCTTATCGTATCCTTCGAATATGCAAACTGATTATTCTATCATTCGAACCATAAAATGAGCGACCTGTGCAAAAATTAAAATTGCCATTTTGTCAAATACTTAATGTTCCACGAATATGGAACTCGAACTCCCTCAGGAGTGGCGAGAGCTTAAGCTCCGTTACCTACTACTTGCTCGACTCGATAGGGTCCTTCCCAACCGGCTCCCAATTTTCCAATGTTTACTTCCTGAGTGCTCAGGAAGGCTCATCAAAGCACCCAATCCCCTATTCAGAGGGATCTCATTCAAAGAGATTTCTCGAGGTATCTTGAAACTTGGAGTTGTCGCATCATCATCCTTCGTGCCGAAGCTTCTCTGCGTTTGTCAAGTAATTTGAGGTTTAACATCAACTATTGGTCATTGTGCTCTGGGTAGTAGGACTCCACCGTGCATTTCCTACCACGAGTTCACAAGATGCCACAACTTCGTATCCGTAGACAATCTTTGTGCCCAGTTTAGAGGTAATTATTCTAAACACTAACGTACTGCACTTATGATTTTTAGATGCATGATTAGTCAATAATTGATGTATGATAAGTTATGATATCCAAAATTCGATCCAAGCGAAATTCCATATCAAGTCAAACATAGCCTCCAACACTGACTACAACCGTAAATCACCAGGTACTATATATAAAGAGGATGATTAGCACATGCACAAAACACAACATCAATAACCCCAATATCAATTATATCAATAACATCATCAAATCACATTTATTATCATTTAACTCCATCGGTACAACTACGAGTGGAAAACCAATAAGCATGCAATCATATTAGGCAAACAATAATCTTGAGGATTTTTATAAAAAGCAAAACACATTTTAGTTTCACATTTTTAGTATAATGAGTCTACCTCACTTCCTAGTACGCATTTTCTTTGACAGAAAACAGGTTGCAATAATAAAAAAGATCGAACTCAAGGACTAGGTGTAAACAAACGTCGTCAAACACTAATTTATATCGATATTCCTATTGTCTAGCCAAACAACACGAGAGAAGGTTCTAATCTACTTAAATTGAAATTCACAGAAAACAAGGCGAGATTTCCAGGATCATACTACAAACGTAAGTAGAAAATTACAAATGAAAATCAAACACCAATAAACTGTGAATGAATTGATTTGCAAAATTATCACATACAACCTTTTGAGCCACTATGTGATGTAGATTTTTGAAAATCCTTTTGCATCTTTTGAACGTTAGTAATAAAAAACTCCCAATAGTTCAAACATCAAAGACAATTAAATGTTTCGAACCTAACCAACTCCAATTAATCCTTTCGAAATTTAAGTCCATTAATTTCCCAAACTTTTGATTTGAAGAATATTAATTCAAAAATCATTGAAAATAACTTTTGATTGATTCAACGGAAGAAGAAACGGAAATCAAAAGATTCAAAAAATTATTGGCAATCAATTCATTCATTCATTCATTCATTCAAATCATTGCTCATAACATAAAACCTAGAACCCACCAGGTAAATTTAACTACTCCTGAAAGCGAATAAATTGGAAGCAATGGAAGAAAGCATAAATTTATTAACTAAGACTGCGGAATAAATGTACTTACATGAATGTAAAGAAAAGCGATAAAAATATTCCAATCGGTTGTCACGATCCGAGAAGAGGAATCTTTCGAATCTAGAAAGCGATAAATCTATCTAGGAATTGAAAGTGCAACTCATCTATAAAAGCAATAAACTAAGACTAGAGAAATAATATCAAAGCCACTCCAAAACGTCACTTAAACCCCTATTTATAGATGTGGGAGAAATTAGGGCAAAATCCCGTAACCTGGGCTGGAAAGCCCACAAAAATCCTCGATCGTCGATCATCGAAACTGATCCGCCGATCGACGGCTCGATTGAAGCTGATGAACCACCGGTCATCAGTGCTGAACCGACGACTTGAGAGCTGGCTGCCTCTCTGAACTCGACGACTACACAATTGCGATCGCCAGCTCGATACCGATGACCCGAGAAAAATCACACAAGCCTCTGGTCGGTAGGAATGCAACCGTTGGGCATTGACTCGGTAGCGGCAACCCGAGAACTTTTTTCAAAACTTTATTTTTTCACCCGAAAACCTACATAACAAAGGAAAACAAGATCGAAACACAAAAAAATGATAATCGGTCAAAAATAACACGAACAAAGACTCAAACATCGACAAAACTCAATCAAAACACATGCAAAAAGACCGATTATTACACTCCCAAACTTGAACGATTGATCCTCCTCGATCAATAAAAGAATTAAAGACAAAAAAACCTAACATCCATGGTACAAGTCTCAACTCAATAAAATCAACATAATCATAAGCTCATATCAGCAATCGATTAAATCACTCAT
>AYJT01027613.1:0-16686 GCA_001278415.1 Ocimum tenuiflorum | reverse complement strand
AACGAGCTCTTCAGAATCTGCCTCACAAAGGAAAATTTTAAAGATTCAAACACCACACTCAACAAAGAGAAAGGACCGTGTTTACATTCATCTTCTAGATTCAAAACAAGTATGACGTAGATTTGCCTCTTATCTATTCTCTCCATAGTTCTAAAGTAAGTTCAACTCTAAGATCAAAAAGGTCTTTAAAAGGTTGTAATATGGCTACATAGTGAGAGGTAAGATATTTTTAGTAGTGACTAAAAACCACCTCTCCAAACTTAAATGATTGATCATCCTCGATCAATAAAAGAACTCATGAATTCAATTTAAACTTCTACTCATTCTTTTTTACTCTAGCTACTCACTCATTCACTCTTTCTTTTCTTTTTATTCCAATAATGGTAAAAATCTACATCTAAACTATCATTTTTTTTTATGTGGGTAGCTTCAAACACACAACAACTTGTACACAACTAATCCATACTCGATCACAAAGTTTTCCCCCCAAACTTAGCCTTTTGGCTAAAACCAAAAAATAACAACACTTAGAAAGGCTCAAAGATGCTAGCAAGGGTTAAATTTTTTTAAGGGTAGTGTATATGGATATTGGCTATGCAGAAACGTGCCTAAAATCATTTCTCAAATTAAACCTACAAGACCATCTCAAGATAGAACCAAGGCAAATCATATCACAACAAGCCACAAATCTCGGCACACTCAACAAATAAAAGCTGCATATATCACATGCAACAAGGCTCAAAATCTCACAGCTTGAGAAATTTATTCCTACGAGCTCGATTCAACAAAGATCAATAGCATTCATAAAAAATTAATCTAAATCCATGACTATATCAAAAATTGATCATCGAAAAAAAAAACTTCAAATCAAGCTATCATCATCAGTCATCTATCGAATTCAAACTTTCAACATTAAATTCAGGATTAAGAAACACAAAAATGCATCAATAAATAACAATCACACACAAGCATGCACAACACACAAGAAAGCAATGTAAAGAATTGAGTTGCCTCCCAACAAGCCCACTTGTTTAACGTCGTTGGCTCGACGCTCCTTAACCTTTCTCATGAGCAGTGTTAGAAGGGTTAGGAAGATGAGGATCAGGAGGAAGATTATGATGAGAATCAGCAGGAGTATTATGATGCGCTCTATTTTCCAAAGAAATTGCATTGATTTGACTTTTAGGATTCAGTTCAGTATCAATAGGGAATTGCCCCGATTTGTGTTGACTTGTCATTGCATTGGCGATTTGGCCAATTTGGCTTTCAATCATTTGCATATGTTTGGTGAGGGTATGCACGTCCCCTTCCATTTTGTCAAATCTTGCATTTTGGGCAATAGAAACATTAAGAAGATTAGGAGCATTATTAAATTTCCATTTTGAGAAATCACACAAGCCTCTGGTCAATAGGAATGCAATCGTTGGGCACCGACTCAGTACCGACGACCCGAGAACTCTTCCAAAACTTCCTTTTTTCTCCCAAAACCTACAAAACAAAGGAACTCAAGACCGAAACACAAAACAATGATAATCGGTCGATAATGACACAAACAAAGACTCAAACAACAATAAAACTCAATCAAAACATATGCAAAAGGACCAATTATCACTTACTTAGGAAGTGCTTAGCGTGTTTTGGGTTGTGCATTGCCATTCGATTTATCGACAAACTAGTTACCTTCAAGCATATCAAATAGGTGAAGACCTCATTTGCCATCCATAGTCAAATATATATAAGCTAGTCTTGTTGATCTCCTTTATATTTGGTACGTACTAAGTTATTGAGTTACTATCCATTTATAGTTGATGGGTTGGAGTGGAGACAGATTTTTGGGATTTAACATGGCTCAGTGAATATTTCAGAAAATAAGAGATGATCGAGACAACTAGAAGAGGATCAATACAAATTTTATTGGATTGGTACTAGACTCAAGATGATTTGGAAGATCTAGATATATTTTCATCAAAGAAATAGAATTTAATACCTCGTGTTTATATTTTTACTTATTAATTAACTATTGTTAAGTAATCCGACTTATTAAGAAGTTTAAGCTTGAAATGCTTAAATCATGAATTATAATGATAGGATATGTAGTGAGGAGTCCAAAAGTGATTCCAAATTTGTGATTAGAGAATCATAGCGAAAGTTATTGTGATTTTAAGTATACCCGAAAATTGCCGATGATGGTGATGTCATAATCCTACATATGCGGGTACAACTCGAGATAGCACTAAATCATAAAATTTGGATTAGAAATATTTATAAAAATGTCTGTTCGGTTAGAACGAGAATCAAATAACTGAAATACGTCATGTATTGGGTTGGAGACCAAAAAACTACTGCTCGCGTCATCATTTTCGTCTTCTTCTTTTCCCTCCATCTTATAAATAAGGAGTCTCCCTTCTAATTTCCACCCTCTCCTTTTGATGCAAAGCTTTTGAAAATCAAAACTCAACCAATACTTAAGAAAAATTTATCGAACCACAACCTCCGGAGAACATAGGATCGAAGGGAATCGAGAGGGAGAGCTAGACATTATCTCAGATACACTACTAGAACTCGATCAAGGTAAGACCCTAGAACCCTATCCCTCATTTTCAAAATTCCATGGCTTCCCTATACTTGAAATCATGTTATGATGATCATTTATTCATGCTAATATCCTTTCTAAGTCGAATATTCCATTTGTTGATGATTTGGAGCACCAACCCCCTAAACCCTAGTTTTCTTACTTCTTTGATTCAATGTCTTATAATGATTTAATGATGTTTTTGACCATCTAGGACTCTTAGTTTAGTCATTAGGCATCCACTGATGCCTTTATTTAGCAATTTAGCCTAAACATGAGAGATTTGGATAGAGAACAAAACTGCTCAGACGATTGGCCTGATCAAACCCCTATCGACCCGATAGTTGAAGAAGATCGGCCCAATATTCATCTCGGATAGACCTGATCATCATCCCAAATCCTGAAACCTAAGAACGCTAATTTTGACTTAAAGATTGGATCGATCGACACCTGATCAACCCGATCTGTTTTGAAATCCTATGGCACTTATTAAACCTGATTGGATTGATAACTTAATGATCGACCCGATCCCCTGCTACCTGGACCCCTCTTCCCCCCCGGATCTTTCTATTGTTCACACTCATACCATAGCTATATGATAGCCCTGATTATTATTCCATCGACCCAAACATTACTTGATTGACCCAATCCTCTTTTCAAACCTCGGGTCCCTCGATCCCTGACTCTGATCAACCCTACTCATTTTAACTTACATGATCGGAGAGATCGTGTTCCTTATCGCCCTGATCACATGTCTTTAGCCGTTCACCCTATATTGCACAACTTTGTCACTTTGTCGCTTATGGGTCCCCTATGTTTTACGAACTTTGAATCGAGTAACAACTATATTTCGCTTCTTATTCCTTAACTAATGGAGTACCTTCTTTCTTCCATCGCGTGTACCCTACCCAATCCTGCACCACATTTCGCGAACCCAAAATCTCGACCTTGATAGTTAATTACTTTTGGATCCCTTGAACGAGTATCGATTATAATTCAATCCTTTTGAATTTAATCACGAAGCGCAAGTGTCAAACGTAATCTCCACTTCAACCCAGTGACTAACGATATAATAAAAGATGAGATAACTAATCCTAGTGGCTCATGCTTAACAAGACGCATTACAAATAATTTACGAGTACCGTTACCAGTAACTGAACGAAGTACTCAGAATAATGATTTTGTTAAAGTAATCATCTCCTTTGAGGAGCAGCTAATCAAGTCCAACCTGAGCACCCTTAAGCACTGACAAAGGACGAAAGGCGGGCTTTCTTATACTAAAAAGAAAATTCAACTTATTTTATTTTATGAAAACCCTTGAGAATGATTTAGTTGTGAACTTGAATTGTCAGTACTTAAATCATTTTGCATAACATATATTGTCACTTCTGTGCGTGCGAGTAGAGGAAATTGGTAGGGTGAGACCAACGAGTGTTGTTAACATGTTTATGATTCGGGTGTTGTCCTTCGCTGAGTGGGCAAGATTAATGCACTTGTGGTGATGGACCCCTAAGCACTATGATCGAGCAGATTGTGTTGGGTTTGGATGGACGCGATTGTGGATAAGAGGGACGATCGATGTTCTTAGGGGATCAATTTGATCTTCCATGAATCAGGTTGATCTGAAAGCTAAGATCTAGGGTTTAAGGGATCTGGGTTTTCGAGATGAAAATTGGGGCAATCAGGAATAAATATTGGGCCTATCTTCAAGCTGGATTGGGTTGATTTAGCTGAGATTGGGCCAATCCTACGTATTCTTCCTCTCAAAAAGAAAGTTATATTTCATGTTTTTTGGGTCAAATCTCTCAACAAATACACCAATTAACTCCTAATAGGCCAAGTAAGAATCCTACTGGGCTAAGCTTAAGAATTCTAGGGTTTTGGATTTTGAGCTCAAATTCAACTCATAATTAATGATTAAGCTTAGGAACAATGATGACACGACTAAAACAGTAACATAATTTGAAATCGAGCAAGTGGCAGTGGGCATGATCATGAGATTTTAATCCTCCTCTCGATGACTTCCTTCCGAGTTTCGTGGCTTGAAATTTTAGCTAAGTGTCGATCGAGTTTCAAATTTTCAAGAGCTATGCAACGATTTTGAAAGGTGCAAAATGAGGAAAGGGCTCTCCAAAAAGCACATTTGTAACTACTTTTAAATTAACAAAAACAACTTAAAAATAGCTTAAAAATTGAAAAAAAAAAACCATACTTTTTTTTAAAAAAAATTGATATAGAATAATTTACATTTACATATATTTTTGGATTACATACATATAAAATGCCTTGATACAATGCACGAGTATAATTCTTGTATTTAGCTATTTCAAAGACTTTTTTGGAAGAATTTTGTTTTCGTTAGTGTTCAATATGATGTTTATTTCATGTGTGTTTCATATAACTGATATGCAGGGTCGGATGCCATCGCGCCTCTAAGTAAAACGTTTGTAATTAAAAAAGTAGGGACTAGTTTTTATTTTATTTTTTTTATCACGAGCTACTAAAATGTTATAAGGGGACTATCGGCTTAGTCAAATGTCAAAGTATATGTGATAGAAGCATGATCACAGCACAAGAATAAGAACACTTTCTCTCAGGAGGACAACAGTCGCGGCTATCCCAACTCCTAATATTATTTCGGATCATTTTTCAATGTTCCAAGAACATACTTAAACAACAAGATAACAAACCCTACTCTAAGACCAAGCACAAATTAAGGACGCAGACCGTGCAAGGAATAATAATAACTATGGAAACTCAATACTCAAGCAAATAACTAATAATGATTGAAATTGATTTAATTAATAATCTACTATTTTACGTGCCTCTCGCGTGAACACTCGGCAGGCTTGCTGCGGCGGCGGCCCATGAATATGGTAATCGTATCGTCTCAAAAAAAATATATGTCAATCATAGCCATTGTTAATAGCATGCTTATCATATTTCTCACACAAACGTGTATCAGGAAAAAAAAAATGTGATTCACATTGCGACGATGATAAACCTCATGCAAATATATACAAATTAGTATAAATAATGATTTTGATTGGACAAAAAAGTCCACTGTAATTATAAAATTCATAAACAACATACAGTCTTCATCTGAAAACAACAGGAAAAAAGCCAACCCCTATTTTATCCAACCATTGTATTAATATTGGTGGAAATAGCTATGCAGCTTGTAATTACCGCAAGACTTATAGTTCTACAAAAATTATAATTTAATCAGATTCTTAACGACTACTATAAAATAAGAATTCTACCCAAATTAGAATTCCACGACATTACATTAATCATCACTACAAAGAAAACAAAATTTTTTAATTTTGGTTGAAAATAATTATATACTTTGGTTGATAGCTTGATACTAATTTGATCATATTAGGAAAACCTCCATTAATTAAAGTGTAGTTTTACTACTATTCAGAATTGAGATTTTCGCCTTTTCTCTGTAGCACTAGAGAACCCCATCTCCAAGACGTTACTTGATTGAAATGAAACACGCTAGCGTTTGGTTTAACTGTCAACAATCACAATTGGTATGGGTGAATAATAGAGGAAATGAATACAGATTTAAAAAGGTTGATTGCCTCTCAAATACTAGAGAATCATTCCTTAAAATTTATTCCAAAATAACCAACCAAACAATGTATTTTGATTTTCACTTCATTTTCTCCATCCAAATCCACCAACCAAACTCCATAAATATACATAAAAATTAGATTATTAAGATTCTTTTTGTGCGAGCATTCTTACAAGACGACGGCTCCGGGGAAGATGAAGGCGAGGCAAACAACGGAAGTTGAGCCCAGAAATTGGAACAAGTATGCTTGGAAGGCTATGGCAGAAATATAGGCCAATGCAAGCAAAGCAAGAGTGAGGACAAAAAACCTCTTGTTGTCCGCAGCCAAGTGAGGCCTCTTGGAGAAGAGAAACTCGTCTATATTACTTCTCAGTGAGAAGTTCAAGACCGGAAACACCAGCACCAAGTGCAGCGCATAGCTCAAACTCTGGTCGAAATTCACTAGTATGTCGTCCATGGTTGCCTCCGCAAATAGGAGGTAACCGAGAATCCCAATAGCAAAGTAAATAACAACACAGAGTATAAGAGCAGTCTTCACGGCTCTCATCATAATAGATGGTTTGCCGAGCTCAACTCCAATTGCATGAACTGAGAATCCCAGTAGGGCCAAGAAATCACCAAACACATGTCCGCACTTTTAGACGTGAACTTTCAAAAGTTGCAATAAGGACCCAATATTTGTCAAAATATTTAGAAACAATAATGTATGTATAAGTTCAAGCGTTGAACTAACTTTATTCTTATTGGTGTAAGCATAAATTTTTCAGTTGCAACATTGGAAGTTCATGTCGAATTTGCAAGGTTGATCAAAATTGGTGATGTTTTGGCAATAAACACGTAAAATGAAGGTAAGGTCTCTCACCGTTAACGGGGAATGTGAAAGCAGTGACAATCACTGGAACAGCGGTGAAGAGGTTGAAGAAGGAAAGTCCGCCATCCATCTTGGGGAGGAGTCGTGGAGTCTCCGTTGCTCCTCTGATGAGAGCGGCAATGGCCATCCCAGAGTATGCCTGAACTCAGCCAAAGTGATTCTGCAAACTCGAAAAACAAATCACTCAAATATCAAATCCCTGTGATAAAAATCATCTAGTAGGCGCACGTCTAAGTGGTCTAGGCGCTAAGCCACCCAACTAGCACAATTCAACGACCTTAGCTATAGTAATGCTAAAACCTGCTCTAAATAATCAACTAGTAAAGTCATACAAAATTCACTCAAATATCAATCAGAAACAAAATCAAATGCATTTCAGTGTGATGAATAAATACACTAAAATGCGGATCATAACTTCCTCTAATCATTAGTATTCACGGACACAGAATAAGCTGATAGCTACAGATACATGTATAACGCATCACATTTTCCTCCTTACAGGGGAAGTTCCGATGGAATAGTGAATCTAGTGAAGAATGGCAGAAAACATGACTATGTATGTGTAGTGTCTGATTTGCGCTTAGAATGCGTGATCTATTGTACCATCAACTATATATACAAGTAAATCAGTGAAGAATCCTAAAATCTAGCTAATGCAGGGGCAGAAGTGCAATTGATCCGGGGCGAATATGAGATCTGTGAAGAATCTTGCTCGCGCATTGCACGCCCGTCAACTGTGAAGATCTATTGCCCTTTTTTGAACTTAGGTTCTGGATCCTTCCACGCACGTGGCCTTCGGGCTTGTTGCTTTCGACCTTGAATCAAGGCAATCTGGCCTCAGAAAGTGATTCGTGGGCCTCGCTCTGCAGAGTTGTTTCTGAGTCTCTCATTTTGGACCCAGTTCTTGGATGCTCGATGCGTCACTAAAGTCTTTGCCTCTTGGGTCGATCTTCAAGTGCTTTGGGCCTTGTTCCAGTGCCTCAAGGACCTGTTCGTCGGGTCGTCTGCTGTCAATTCTGCTTCGATCACGAGTTGGAGCTTTTGACCCACAACAATAGCCCCTTATCTTCACAGAGCAATGTCAGTTGGTTTCGTGGCGACAAACCTGTGCATATCACGGTTCTTCAAACTCTAAATGAGTCTTGTATCTTTCGAGCGCAGGTACTCCGTGGTTCATTTCTTCATTCGGATTGTTGTACGCGATCACTCCCAAATTAAGATAGGGATGAAAACTGTGTCTCGGGGGAATCGAGACCCGAGCATGATTTTAGTGGTGTCGAAACACTAGAAAGGTGCCTTAACGGCGATTAGAGAGTTGGTAAGTTAATCTAGACAGGAAATTCGCCATCAAGGAGAGGCACCAGGGCAGTTAGTAAGTTAATCTTGACGTGGAATTCGGCATCCTGGAAAGGCCACAGGGAAGTTAGTATGTTAATCTCGATGGAAAATTTGTTATCGCGAAGAGGCCACAGGGAAGTTAGTAAGAGATAATCTTCGAGGAATTCGACATCTCGAAGATGCCTCGGTGGCTGTTGGAATTAACTCAACGGGGAATTTGACATCCCGGAGTGCCGTGGGATTATGCTCTGTTCTAGAATTTCATAGAATTTTCTTTCGTAATTGTCAGTGCTAATAGTTTTCAAATTTATTGAAGACAACTCTGCTGTTGAGAGCGAAGGAAGCACTGAAGGCTAAATCTTAAATTTCCTGCTTCTCATTCATATAGCTGCTAAAGCCATTTCTTTTCTCTGTTTTCCCCCTCTTCCCTACTAATGACTTTACGTTGAGTTATATATCATTATTCCTTTCTGAAGCAATAATGCCGGTATTCTTGTTTATATATTTATTTATTTTGCGAGTTGGGAAACAGAGAGTTATAGATTGAACACTGACAAATACCATTTGAGCTACAAAACTCTCTTGGTTGTTATCCTGTAAAGTTACTCTAGGAGAGTTCTAACTTTTTGCA
Source organism: Ocimum tenuiflorum (assembly GCA_001278415.1). Lineage (NCBI taxonomy): Eukaryota > Viridiplantae > Streptophyta > Magnoliopsida > Lamiales > Lamiaceae > Ocimum > Ocimum tenuiflorum. Next base: position 7,691 of record AYJT01027613.1, on the reverse strand, counting down.
GGCCAAAATTTTTAATTGGCAAAATAAATGTATTTTTGTGAATTTGGTAAGATGGTTCAATATGTAGGGAGATGGCAGATGGGCGGTATCAGTCGACATATGAGACTGTTACACGAAATTATAGTTGCTTAAAGAAAGCCTACACAAAGTGTGTGCTAGCTAAAACTACTAACTAAGAAATAGTACGCTTTTGTGTTCTCTTCAATCCAAATGAAGGCTGCCTCTCTCTCTCCCCCGCCTTCTACAATTTTGCTCACATTAGGGTTGCATGATGAGTTGAATTATTCACATGAAAGTTTGCAAAAAATTTGATCTTCTAATAAATGAGTCCTACTCGAGCTTTGAACACTTTTTTATTTTTTTCAATTGAGCCTAGAGTTTATTTGACCTGGTTTGCAAACTTCTTTTACTCCGCTGTAGTTATATTTAAGCCAACTCATTTGATTTTTCTCTCCTTTACACTATATTTTATAGAAATAAAGTGATTCCCTCCAAAACACATTCAAAATTCATTTCTATTTTTTCTCTCTTCAACTAAAAATTGTAAAAAAGCAACTTTTCATAATTTTTATAAGATACTACACTTTTTAAAACAAGCTTCAAACATAACCTAAACTCTATATCTATCTAATTATTATACACTTAAAGAGCTCAAACTAAAATTTGATCGTATGCATAAAAAGATCAAAGACAAATTTGAGTTGTGCTCAATAAATTGACGAAAAAAGGTCATTCCAAATTGAAGCAAGCTTTGTTACAAATAGATTAGAAATCCAGTACGAAAAGTATGAAAAAGATATGTATACTTTGTTTGCTCATTTCATCAAAAGCAATTACATCAAGAGCACCCTCAAGTCACAACATTAATTAGAGATCATAAAGTGGTATACAATTTAAAACATAATAAATTGATCGCAATAGAGTATATATAATAGAAAGGGAAATCTTAGACAAAGTAGGAAACTGAAACTTTATTATACATACATACAATCAAACTAAGCTAGAACCATAATTATAATCCATGTGACTTGTGAGACCTGGGTTCTCATATATAGAAAATGAAGTAAACTAGAATAATCTCTTCTCCTTCCCAAGAAATAACGCCAAACCTTCTTCAAGTTTGGAGGCAAATTAAAATCATGTATAACTTCAAACTTATAAAAGGCCAGAGCCTTAGTTAGCACATAAGTAGGATTCTTGCTTCCTAGAATGTTTTCAAATGCAAGATCTTGGTCTCCAAGATGTAACAATAGAATGAAACTTGAGGTGATTATGCTTCATTTTTGATTATTAGCTAAAAAAGAACACCTTGAACATTATTATCACTAGAACGCTTAATTATTCTTCTTCATCCAAAGTTCATGCACGAAAGTTTTGCACCCGCACCATCACCTTACTAGCATATATCATTGTATATGTATGAAGCTTTAGTAGTAGAAAAGCCACATTCTGCAACTTAGAAGTGTTCTACCGCCCAAAATAAAAGACATATATCTGGTTGTAGTCCTAGTCCTTTTTTGAGTTTTGTCAATATAGTAGCTGTTAAATCTGCATCAACATGCTCCTATGCCTTGAAAAAACAATGGACTTTTCAAAGTACCTTGTAGGACTGTCGCAACTCACTTCAAGATTTGAATACTCTGTCTGAATTGGTCGTAAAACGTCTAATAATTCGCATATTATGCACAATATTTGGTCTAATAAATACAATCGTCTACATAATAATATCAATGACGGAAGCATAATTAACCTTCTGCATAAGAGATGACCCACCTACATGAGAGTTAACCCCAGTTCTAGATTAAATAAAACTACAAAATGAATATATGTTTTCAATTTTTATCCATTTTCATTGAATAAATATGTGCATGATGAATCTAAAATTCAAAAGAATGAAAAGGGATTTTGTTTGATACATTATTTGCATAATTTGGATAAAAAAATGAGTGTGTTGTTAGATTTAAAATTTGAATTAATTTAATTTAATCATGGTAAATTATCTATTGTGTCCTTTTGTATAAATGAGTATGATCTAAAGGATACATTTAATGAAATGATTTGTTCGAATAAGTTTCTGCCATTTTAAATTAAAATTACTATTTATAATATTTAAGTTTCTTACTATTTGTAATATATTTTATACTTTTAAAATGTTAATTGATGAAGTTCCCCTTTATAACGTCTTTTTTATATGAAATCTAGCTAACTCTTTTAAGCTAAATTATTTTAAATATTACAACACTTAATCATTAAAATTATTTTTACACGTGCCTCAAAACTAAAAGACTACGATTCCACTGCAAAAAGTAATGCATATGATTATGAATAGGGCAGAAGCATTATGGAATATATTAATAGATATATACTTAAATTTGAATATAAGGCGAAAATAAAAACGATCATACCAACCAGACACACACTTGTAATTATATCCTCTACTCTAGAATCTGAAAATTCAAGCAAACTTTGGCTTTTTAAATTCAAATTTTTAGCCATCACATCTGTCACGTTCTCCTTTTCTTTTTCTATCCCTTCCATACTACTTTGCTTTTCCCTCAAATCTTCCCTCCCTTAGCAATTAAAAATTTTCATGTCAAATTCAATTTCAGTGAGTGAGTTGTGCCACCTTTAAAAAAAACAATAATAATAAAAATAATTCAACGCAGCCCATATAATATACCTGATCTGCACCTACCAAACCATAATTCTCTCGACAAATTCATTCCTTTTTTTGGAATTTTTTTTATTTCTTTAAGTTGACTCGTGGCGCATTCAATGCAACGCCTCGCTCTTCCTCATGCTTCTGCCATGATTCTTTACATTCTCTACATTGCTCGTGCAATGCAATATATATAAATTCTTCGAGTTCAGAAAGCGAATATATATATATATATATGTGTATGTGTGTGTGTGTGTGGGTTTTAGAAAGCTGTAGAAAGAAGATGGAGGGTTATCAGGTGGTGGAGCAGATTGGAAAAGGTGCATTTGGTGCTGCTTTTCTTGTTCATCACAAAACAGAGAAGAAGAGGTGAATAAATCCCAGCTCCATTTTAATTTGATTTGATTTTATTAATATGTTATGTCAATGTTAATTCTAGGTATGTTTTGAAGAAGATTCGGCTGGCAAAGCAAACTGAGAAATTCAAGCAGACTGCACATCAGGAGGTGATGATCATCACTTTCTGTGTGTTTCTTTCTTTTTCTTGGTTGGTTGAATTGGGATGTAATTACTCGGCCAACAAACATTCTGATTTCGCATAATTCAAACTCAAACATATGAATATGATCATTGCATAAGTTGGTTTTTCCTCATTATGTTGGGCGCACCTAACTCATTTATTTCCTAACTACCTACCATTCTGTCTCACTCCCAAACTGTTAACCAACTTCTGGGGCGATGTATTAATTTCCCAAAAAAATATATTAATAAATTGAAACTATTTATCAACAAGCATGAGCCATCCGTAGCCGACTATGTATGTACCCCAATATGGTAATCACACCAATCTAATCATGCTGGAAAAACAAAACTATTTATTTATGATATTGCAACGCCAAGCTAATAAACAACGTTCGCTAAAGTCACATCTTCGATAAATCTGTGGAAGGAGCAAATTACTATAGTAGCTTATCTTATTTTTTTTATTTTTTTGTAGATGGCATTGATGGCAAAACTGAAGAATCCATTTATCATTGGGTACAAGGATGCATGGGTGGAGAAGGTAATACACTTATAGTACAATTCTTTTTAACCCTTTGAAATAATGTTACGATCTCATTTGTTTTGATTGAATCAGGAATCATTTGTGTGCATTGTAACAACTTTCTGTGAAGGTGGAGACATGTGGGTTGACCTCCTATATATTCTATCTTACTATCCACATCAATTTTATGATCTCACTTTCTTCATCACCTCATTCTCTAATTAGAGGGGTAATGTTTTCAGGGCTGGGATAATAAAAAAGGCTAGAGGGGTGTATTTTCCTGAAGAGGTAAAGGATATTAAATCAGTTTTATTTTCCAAACACGAGGTATGTAGTTAGTTAGTGATGCCAAGAACTGGAACCGGATAAAATGGGAAGGGCAGATTTGGGTTCCATTTTTTATAACCGCATAGCCAGCTCAAACCCCGAGAAACTGAAACTAGAATTGTAATAGACAAGGCCAGTTTCGGTTCAAGAATAAACCGGCCGTGGGCATGGTTATATGTAATTGTAAAAAGGCATGTGATTGTGGTTGCAGAAAATTTGTAGGTGGCTGACTCAGTTGCTATTGGCCTTGGACTACCTACATTCTAACCGAGTCCTTCATAGGGATCTTAAGGTGCAAACCTTCACTAATAGAGATACACCATCCTTCTCGTAAGTCATAAATAATTTCTTTCCTTGTTCTTGTTGTTGTCAGTGCTCCAACATTTTTCTTACAAAAGACGGTGACATTAGACTTGGTAAGAGAGAAAAAAAACAACTTTAATATCCCAACAATGTGATAGTATGTCCACTTTTTGTACATCTTCTGATAGAAGACTTGCAGGTGACTTTGGGCTTGCAAAACTTCTTGTCAAAGAGGATCTTGCTTCATCAGTAATTCCCTTTCTCTCTCTCTCTCTCTCCCCACTAATCAAACTGGTTCCATCAGACTTTCTTAATCCCAATTTGAAGAATCATATTTTAGACCAGAAGTTGCGTACTCTTAAACACCCGATTCGAATCCAACATTTGCTTTAGTCTCTGTTTGTGGTGACATAAATCCCTCCCTACAACCCATGAATTAAAAATTCTGACAAGAATAAGGTCTACTCGACACGAATGAATCGGGCGCTAATGAAACTTTTCACAGAAATCTTTCACAAACTTCCCAATTAATACTAATATTTCCCAATTAATACTAATATTATCAATTAATCAGAACGTTTAATCATTAGACCATGGTATTTGATTTACCAAACACATCATTATTGTATATCTTTCATATATATATACACCAAACCCCATTTTCTTTTTTATCTTTGCTGGAGTCGAAATACCTAACCTAATAATAAGAAATTCCCTCTTGACAATGCTAGATGTCAAGAATAGGCTGTAGGCCTAAACGGACTTTGATTATGATAATTACCTCAGGTTGTGGGGACTCCAAACTACATGTGCCCAGAAATACTGGCAGACATACCGTACGGCTACAAATCGGATATCTGGTCATTAGGGTGTTGCATGTTTGAGATATCTGCACATCAACCTCCCTTCAGGGCTCCAGTATGTTGTCATCTCTCAACTAATTCAGATTATCTGCACTAATAAACATATACTTATCTTGATTGAACAGGATATGGCTACCCTTGTTAACAAAATAAACAGATCCACCATTTCTCCTCTGCCTACAATATATTCCTCTTCTCTGTAAGTTTGTCTCACGCTTTCTGCTACCTCCCAAACATTTCCATTTCCTCTAATCAATGGCACATTTTCAGCAAGAGGCTCATCAAAAGCATGCTTAGGAAAAGCTCTGAGCATAGGCCAACGGTTAGTGAAACAATCAATCACCATATCACAAAAGTTGATAGTAGATCATCTAACGACTGGCTAAACATCTCTCACATTGTCATTAGGTTATGATTTTAAGATACAATGGGGTGGAATTTTATATAATATTACACTCTTTATTTCTAGATGGTCTACAAGTTAGATGAATTTTTAAAATAAAACATAAAGAATCTCTAATCAAAATTAAATATGTGCAAATAATATAACAAATTAAATATATTTTCATTTTAGTTTAATTTAAGATACATAATCTATTTTAGAAAATACCATGAATAAAAAATAAAGTAGTATTCATTCTTAAGTTTTATTTAATCTTAATTAAAACTTATTACATCCCAATTAGGAATTATCTATTTCAATTAAAATTTATAACTTCCCAATTAGAATTTATGAGTCCCATATAACAATAAATCAATTAGACTTTATAACATCTATATGAGATGTAACGTTAAATATTTTAGAATCAAATTTAATTTTAAAGTATTTTATTTAAATTTTTTGTTATATTCTTATTGTAAAATTTGAATATTGATAAATTAATTGAAATAGAATGAAAAGAACATTAATTTGATATACAATATCAGTGCATTAGACTAAAAATGTGAGAGCTATATCTACCAACTTGGGGTGCAGTGATAAACACATTTCCCAGTTAGAGTATGTGTGGGGGGACATCAGGATGGAAATTTTTTAATATTGTACTCAAATTAAAGAAAATGCGAGAGCTATAATATTTGAATATGAAGTAATTTTTGTTTAACTTAAGTACAATATTAAATAAACCCACGCCGATGTCCCCATATAAACTCGAACCCGTGACCTTTAAAGTCATGGGAAAGGTGTTCACCACTGCACCCTGAGCTTGTAAACATATGAAGTAATTTTTAGATACTTGTGATGATATAAGCTATTTTCGACTAGTTTGTTCTTTTCCTTTGGTAATATAATGTAAACTTTGTATATTGATATAGTAAATGAAATAAAATAAAAATATCACTAATTTGATATATTACATCTGCGCATTGGATTAAAAACGAGAGAGGTATGATCCTTTGATATCTAAAGTAATTTTTTATGACATCAACTATTTTCAACTATTATGCAGTAGTAAATACGTAGCATTCATTAATCTAACGAGCTAGATCGTCTATTACGTTAATTCGATTTGTGTTATGCATGCCTTGCGATGGAAACGGTGAAGGCTGCTGAGCTGTTGAGGCATCCACATCTGCAGCCGTACCTTGCTCAATACACTAACTTGTCTCCAGTCTTCCTTCCCGTGAGATCTGAGATGGATTCAAACACCAAATCCACAAAAACCGAGCAGCTCCAGAAGAAACAATCAGACGCCACTCCACAATCAGATAGTAGTAGTTGCAGAAAGGGACGACGTGAAAGCATAAACTCTTCATCAGACTCGAGTACACTGACTGATCAGCCCATGAAAGAAGAGAAGGAAATCAGAATGGGAGATGAGAAAGCCGAAGCAATGGAGTCATTGCTGGAGCTGTGCGCGCAGCTGCTGAAGAAGGAGAGATTCGAGGAACTTGCAGGCGTGCTCAAGCCATTTGGGGAAGAAGAAGCAGTTTCGTCTAGAGAGACTGCAATTTGGCTCACTAAAGGGTTGATGAATATTCAGAAAAAAGATGTGATGGACAAGCCTAATTGATTAACACCTCACCTTAATTGCTCATTAAGATTGTGCTTTCTGTCTGTCACATATATACTTGAAGATATAAATGTTCTACGAGTTTATGATCGAGTTGGATCAATAAACTCTTTTTTGAAATTGCTCCTATAACATAAGTTACAGCTAGTCAAAGTTGTTTAATTGGTTGTGGAGGTCACTGTAGTATGTAATAGTGTTAGGAAATTAGCTATATTAGGGAAGCAAATAACACCCACACAATGAATAATGACGACAAAGCAACGAACACGAAAGTTGTTGACCCAGTTCACTACGGATGGCTACATTTGGGACACAACCAAGCCAGGATATATCACTATATGAGAGAATTTATGAGAGAGATACATTTAATGGCCAACCACACATGTATTTTTGTGCACTCTCTATTTATAGTATATCGCAATAAAACACTAAAACATGTGCAATATCCAGAGCTGCGGCACGGGGAGCGGCCCACAAGCTTG
>AYJT01027573.1:0-18736 GCA_001278415.1 Ocimum tenuiflorum | reverse complement strand
GAGAGATAAAGTTCATGTCCTTGGGTGGTTTTATGTGATCGTTGAGAAATACATGTATTCCGTTTATATTAATGAATTTTGCATCTTTTAAAAGCATGCCCGCAACGTGAATCCTAATCCCCTTTTCCTTTTATAAGCATACCACTTCATGTTTCACACACACACACACACACATACACATATATATAAAGGTATATCGCCATCTCTCTCTTCATTTTTGCACTGTGTTTTGCTTGCATGATAAAAGTTGCTGCATACTGATACGAGGCTCGAGTCTGAGGCTCAAGACCAAGGGCGAGTCCGAGGCTTAAGTTCGAGGTTCGAGTTTTAAGTCCGAGGGTCAAGACCGAGGGGCGAGTCTGAAGCTTAAGTTCAAGGATCGAGTCTTAAGTTTGAGGCTCGAGTCCGAGTCTGCGACGCTGCGCATGGGCTGTAGTAGTGGGTCTAGTTGGTCTATTTTGTTATTTATTTTCTTATTGGAATTGGTTGGGTCGAGGTGCTCTTGTTATTTTTTTAAATGCTATGCTCTGCCACGTGTGTTTTGATTTTTGACAAATATGCGTGATTAAGTTTTGAGTTTTGGTGATATTGTTGTATTCATATACTTAACCCAATAATTAATACTTTTTAGGCGGCGCGAAGACATAAACAAATAATTTTATTTGTCTTCAAGTCAAAAGTCGAGGTTCAGTCGAAGTAAAGGTGGGGTGTATCGTGATCTCTCATTTATCTTTATTATATGTTTCACTTTAATTATGCATGTCTACAACAACAGTTAAGTATAAGGGCTATCTATAGCAATAGTTCAACCTACGGGCTCTAGCTGACGGACTATCTATAACAATAGTTTAGCCTTCAGGCACTCTATAGCAATAGGCCTACGGGCACTCTACAGCAACGGAATGGGCCTTCGGCCGCGACGGTTTATCATATTTTAATTATTGTATTGTGTATAATATTGATAAATGAAACCCCACTGAGTCAAGCACTCACCTAAAAAATATTATACTCTTTTTCAGGCAATGGATCGGGCGACGCGTAAGGGTGCGGCGGTGATGGTGGTCTACAGATGGTCTATTGTAAGTCATCCAACAAAAGAGAGTATGGTCGTTACATATGCATGTCACCCTTACAATTAAATTAAATTAAAAAATCAACGTTAAATTTATAAAATTACAATCATAATTCTCTGACAAAGTCATAAATAAAATTGCAGTTGGTGTCTTATCTTCTTCTTTACGGTACATTGTTTCTTTAAGTTTTTGATTTTTTGTCACTTCAATTTAATTGCAGTTGTTTTTACACAGTATATAATGGCCACGTCATCTTTCGTTGGATGACTTACTAACATTTTTAAGTATGGAGGTCCTCCATTGAGAATCTTGCGATATTTTGGGTCATAAATTGAGAATCTTGGCGATCTTTTGGGTCCTGGATTGACAATCAATCTTTCGGGTCCTAAATTGATAATTCTCCAATTTTGTAAGTTTTCATTGTCTATACATATATCATCTCATATGATCTCGGAATCATTCTCGTTATGTATTAAATTTGATATGAACCGCTTATATTTCACTCTGGATCCTCTGTGACATAATAGTGTTACACATTGTGTGCAATACATAAATTCTTGACATGTGTATTGATTAATGGTGATAAATTAATACAAAATCTTTCCTTATTATGAATGTGATTGATATCTATTTATTTATACACATATCATGAATAATCCAAACAATATAATACAATGAATAAGACCATTGTGTAATTGAAAATCCGAACCGGTTACATTAAATCTACGTATTGGTAATCAATGTGGAAGTGGACTCTCGAACATTAAAAAGTCTAATATAGAAAGTGGATGTTGAAAATAGAAAAAGACCGATCGAGTATAAAGAAATGTGGAAATACTTAAGGGATAAGCAACGGTCCACGCCGTTTATTAAACGTATAAATGCAGCGCAAATTCCACTAAACATATGGAAATGGAATGAGAAAGAAATAGAAAAAGGCGGCAGAGAATCAAACAACTTCTTTCTTTAAAGTATAACACACGCACTTTTCATAAAGTATGACTTGCTATACTTTATTGTGTTCAAATTTTCATACCCTTACTTATTTTAAATTCCTCCACATATACTGGATCTTTTTTTTTCTACGTTGATAATGAATTAAGATTTGTTTTCATGAAAAATGCAATTTCTTAAATGGAAAAACTAGCATATTATGTAATTATTTAATATAAATGTGCTGCCATTACTATATATTTAACAAATATGTATAGCTTATTATATTATTAAATTAATGATCATAGTGTAATATTTTATCATAATATTATGTTATATCATTATTATAAATTGTGCATGTATTCATTACGCAAATTTATTTTTTATTTCATAATTTTTAAGTGTGTCGCATATATAAATTCATCAATATAATAAGGAAGTGCACTGAGTTTGAGGGACTATGCTTATTTATTTATTTTGAGAGAAAGAGGGAAATGAAGTCTTGTATTCGACTTCACCATTTTTTTTTTCAAATGAGAATTAGAAATTCAACTTGATATAAAACAATTGCGCTTTATATAACTCGGTATCAAATCCAAATAAATATTTACCCTTTTTCACTTGTACGTTTTAACTAGAGTTTTAAATTGGTGAGTGGTTTGGAGTTTTGCTTATGGCAAAAAGATGCTTGCTAATTGCTATAAATTTGTGCTTCTAACAAATTTTGAGAAAAAATGTATATTTTAAATATGATGTCTGTGATTGTATTTATACAGTTCTACTAGTATTTATTCAACACATGTCCTTATTTTACGAAAATAATAAATCGGATTGGTAGAAGAGTTTATTAGCCCTGCCTGTACAGTCATTAGAGGTGGGACACTACATTAACATGCGAATTGCTATACAACATATATAAGAGATTGTTATTGTGATAATGTATTATCCTTTTGCAATAGCTAAAATATTTGGAGGGAGGGAGGGAAAGGAGCTTAGTTAAAATATCACATAGTGGAAATACTTTCGTTTTGCAAATGGAAATACTTTTGTTATTCCGTCTTATTCAAATGTATATTCGGCTCTATCATGCATATCTTTTTCACTTTTCAGAAATTGAGGACTATATTTGTCTTAAGTTATAAATATTAATTTTTCCAGATAGTGTCACGCCCTAGCCTCTCGAAGGAGCCGGTTCGTCGGGATGCAACTTGGGGGTGGGGTATTTATGAATTAAATAGTAACGAGAAATGTGCAAATATAGTAATTACCATAAGAAGAGTTACATATATTAATAAAGAGTTGGTTTATTTAATAATGACAGATATGATCCGATAGGCATTAGAGTGTCAATAATGGATACAAAAATAGACCGGATACAATATCAGAGTTTAATGATAGCAACAAATATTAATACGTGGCAGGGATGCATATATGACGATATGCACCCTGGGCTTACTTCTAGAAGATGGTTTAGCTCAGCGACACTTGCCTCCATCAACATCACTACCTGCACATTTAGAAATACATGCAGGGCTGAGTACAATAGTACTCAGTGAACACGGTGTCGAAAACATATATTCATAGTTTTAACATGTCATGTCATACGATAAAATGACACACAAGGGTTTTTAGTTTAAGAAGCCAGCTCATGCGCATAAAACAATTTTAGAGTATTACCACCTTTACACCGTAGAGAATTGCTTATCTGTTGGTGTGAACCAGGAAGTAAACCTTCTTCGCTAGCCACGATGAGTCCTAGGAGGAATACGTCCTCGCTTGTGAGCATCATTGAGTGCACTAACCTTAGTGGACTTAAACTACCACTAAGATCCGATCATTAAAATGACTGGTCGTTCACACGCCACGACGCAGTTCGAGTAATGAGGCAGCCGCTCACGCACCACGACGCGATCTAATACTCATTTAAGCAGATAGGCATCCAACAAAATATTTTTTGGCCACGACAATCATATTAGAAAACAAAACATGCTTTTGTAGTTGCTTTCAGAAAAATAGAGCGTAAGCTCCAAATTACGTTTGAGTTTATAGTAAGAAAGCCCACTCGATCCTTGTGCAGATAGGTGGCTCGGTGTTCACAGAGATTTATCAGTCTCGCTCTGCGAAATACGAATCACTATGTTAGGATTTTATCGCTTAATATATCCTAACTGCTAAGATACACCAGTTCGGGATCACTATTCGATTATCGCGTTGCATAGTGTTCGAACTGGAATCGAGCCCCCGATAGGTAATATCGGGTCTCGTTAGGGATAATCGAGTTCAGTAACATTTCAGTATGGTACGATAGGATTTTGGTTACATGGCATGTTTTTCATAATTTTTCAATTTACATGCATGTCGGGTCCAAAAATTTCAAAAAAATCAGGTCACATATAAAATAAGAATTCCTATCGCGAGAGGTTCGTTTTTGAAATCTGTGAAATTTTACTAATTTTGGAAAATTCCAGAGTAAACGCAATTTTCAGACGTATAATAATGACGGTTTACGCAAATCGATTGTGGGTATCGATTAACTTTGATTTGTAGGATTAGTATTGGTGTATATGGATGTTTAGGGTTGATTTGTACAGAATTTGACAAAGTTTTGAAGGTGGGACTCGATTGGGTATTGATCGGCTTGATTTGGCATCGATTTGCTCGATCGGTCTGATCCACTCGATCAGTCTGATCTACTCGATCGGCCTGATCTACCATTTCAGTCTGCCATTAATGACGGCCTGGAGCTTTGCTATTTCGCGATCCTCTCAACCCCAACCTTACCCTAACACATGCTTATGATCCCAACAATACATTGAAGACGAATATACAAAATTTAAACATCAAATAATAACGGATCATCATCGTTCAATGCGAAGTCGTAAATTCAAGAGTTGGTTAATGACCTCTGAATTTGGGCTTTTTTCTGGCGAGCTCGTGATCCGATCACCTTCATTCTTCTTCCAACTATGTAGTATGGAGTACGAACTGGCAAGTTAGAACTTTGAATTAACAAAAATGGATGGGGATTAAGGGTGAAAAATGCCTACCAAACCCTCAACTCGACCATAGTTTTCTACCGGTCTTCTTTTCCGACGAGATTTTTCAGATTCCAGCGATATCCTTCACTCCACCAACCTCCTCTCTCACTACCTCACTGCTCCTCGCACTCTATTTCTCAAGTTGTGCTAGGATGATGAACATGGTGATCCTTGATGAATTTATACTTGGAAGAGGTGACGCAAATGTGGGAGGGTAGTGAGTTGGCCTCTTCTCCTCCATCCATTCAAGCCTTCTTTGGTAAATTTCAGGTGGCAAGTTGATGAAGTAGGTAGGTAAGCTGTAGATGTGATGATGATGAGATTTCCTTGCGATAATTTGGGAGGCAATTAATATTTAATTGCGCCGGTGCACGACGGCTCCATCATGTGCCGTTTTCTCAACCGCTTTAGTGTTGTTTCCCATAATTGAGAGTGTTTCTACTTGTTTATAGCTTCATTCCTTGTTGGGGGTGTAAATTGATCATCGTGCATGGCAAAAACATGCAAGTTTGTGAAAATTGATATCCGGCCAGTGAAACAAGTAGTGCAAATGAGCTTGTTGATTGTGGCATCCGAGTCATTTGCTCGGGTGGTGATCGCCCTCATGATTTTATGTTGAAATAACTTGCCAAAAGTTGGCCATGCAAAAATAGTTAATATTTTTGTGTTCAAAGCTTCATTGTTTGCTCGTTTGGTGTCCGATCTTTGCTCGGAGAGTTGCGTTGCGTAAGGTTTTCAAATACACTCTAACCTTTGTGATTAGTTCGAACCCGTGGTTTCCCGTTTATAAAATGGTGAATTTATTCTGTCTAATTAATCTTAAAAATAATTTTCAAAATATCTGGTTGTCAGCAGCAAAAACGGATCACACCGTAGTATCAGATTTTTAATTACGAACGCAACGGTATATTGGACTCTTTAAACTGGAGTCATTTGATCGTTGTGGAAATTTTTGAATATCAATTAATTATCCACACCTAGTTTAATAACTATTTACTAACTTACTATAAATAGTAAATTCTGTGATTATTATTATTTTCGAAATACAAAAATTGGAAAGTTCGATCAGATGTTAGGTTATATAAAGTATATCTTTTTTGCCCATAATTCTTTAATTAAATTCATTTACAAAAACTTCCCGTTAAATAAAATAAGTATAGTACTTTTTTTGGGTACAAAAAAGAGGGTCTAATTCGCGATTAGGCAGAAATCGATCTAGGGGCAGCAACCCCAGCTATATTGTATCATATCCACTCCTGCACTTGATCCGGTGGTTCTTCAACCTCAATAACACCACAAGGAATCGCCGATCCGATCGCCGCCATTCTTTCTGCAACTTTGTTGGCCTCTCTATAAGTATGTCGAACTTGCATCTCCAATCACGTCGCAACATCTCCCCTTATTCCACCCAGTAAATCCCCGAGCCAGTGCCCTTCATCTCGATAGTCATGTACAAGCTGAACAACACTTTTGTTATCAACATCTGCTAACCCCTTTCGAAAGCCCTTTTCCCATGCTATCTGCAGGCCCCTTAAACAATCCCCATAACTCGGCTGCTATTATTGAGCAAAAACCAATGTTAAGCACGAAGCCTCCAATCCAACATCCATCACAATCCGAGATAACTCCTCCCGCGCTCGCTATGCCCATTGCTGCATTAAAACTCCCATCCGAGTTTAATTTCACCCAACCGATACCCGGTCTCTCCCAACAGATCATTTGAGTTTTACAGAGAATCCCATTTGCGAGCAGATTCCTAGCAGATACAACTGCTAGTTTGAACTCACTCACACTCCTCTCTATTTGTTCCAGTAAGTACAGTACTTTGAAACAATTGATTTGATCGATTTTCGTAACTCTTTATTATCATAGAAATTTATAAATTTCTATTTGAAATCTCCACGCATATGCTTTTTTGCCACTTAAAACTCGCGAGATAAAAATAATTTAGAACAAAATATACATAGTTGTTAAAATAAAGTTTCATAGATAACACATTATTAAGAAGGGAGAATATCATGAAATTGTTTAGTTCAGTATTCACATAAGCAAGATGGGTGAATTATTTTGTTGCATTCCTGAATTCAAATCAACTTTCCCTGCGATGGTAAACAAATTTGACGAAGTTCGAAATTCAATATTTGATTAAATTTGTTTGAAACGAGCATAGAAGTTATGTTTGAGATTGTAAGATTTCATATTGAGTCAGCTCAAATAAATTTTTATCAAGTCGAACACGAATAATTCGATTATTTTTAATTACTTGTTTGTTCCATGTTTACTTACTAAGCTTGAGTTCGAATGCAGCTCTTTATCTTATTAAACTTCAAGCTTGTTTGATATACTTAAGGGTGTAAATGAATTAAGTCGAGTCGAATAGCGGTGCGTTAGGACTCGAACTTGAAATGAAAAGTTAAAACTAGCCCTCAACTGATCGAGATTATGATGCCGAGCTCGATTGCAAGCTTGATGAGCCTGCGTTCGACTCTAGCTCAATAACCAACAATAATTTCGAATGGTGGAAGCACGTTATTAGCTATACGTCGTATTTTGATCGTCAAAATACATGTGAATTTTACCTTCTAGCTAACATGGACCAAGTCCACTCCACTGCTCACTAGTGGCCTCTATGTGGTTCGAATCTCCACCTGATGATCCTTTCTCCACTCAGGAACTGACACGTGGCAATTAGAATTACTTCTTTTGACTTCTATAGATTTTCCACCAATCCTCCGCACTCAATTCACAAAATCTTTACAATTGCAAGAAGATAAAATCACAAAATTCGAGTCAATACTCTCCCCTCAATAGAAAAGAAAAAAAATAAAAAAAAATATCTAACAGTAATCTCTGCTCACGCACGACTCTGCTACTGAATTTGTCGACATTCCGCTGACTCTCTCATGTTCTCTTTGGATTTTTTTTTATTTATTTATATAAATACTTCAACAAAAACGAATGCTAATTAGCCCCACTTATATTCTTCCTATGTTATTGTTTTGTATTTGTACTGTCAGCGGAAGCAATAATTACGATTTTTATCAGTAATTCAAACCCTATCCTTTGAGATTTGTGCAGGGACAATGTTCTTAAAAGTTTTGAACATACAAAATTATTTGGATTGATCTAGAATTTATTTCATTAAGATTAAGAAGTTGCAGCCAGAAAAGAAAAGAAGAGATTACGAGTTATCTAGTATCCCTAGAAATAAGGCTGAAGCATAAATTCGGTATAACAGATTAGAAGCTATGGAAATATCCAGGTATCATTGTCATCTTTCTACATAATAGACCTTTTATCCATTTTAGAATAGTAAACTATTTACCATGCATTGAATTCTTCTATTTCATTTAATATGCCTAAGAGAATATACTATTCAACATTGATCAATTAATGGGGAATGTAAACTCAGAGTTCTAATTCTATTGATTATTATTTGTAATTATGAGAAGACAGATTAGGCCTGCATTTGTGCTACACACATGTATTCATTTAACTATTTATATTTGCCACCGGCATACCTTTGAGCTCCAGCAAAAAGCTAATCCCACTATACCCCTCTCTCTCTCTCTCCCCGTTTTTCACAATTATTACTTGTTCAAGAACATCCTGAATCACCAAGATTTGATAATAAATATAGCATTTTTAAAACTCGAACACTGCTACAAATGCGAAAAATAATATCTTGCTTGCTCCCAGATATCTTCATACATCTGTGCTCTTAATCTTTCTGTTTTTCTCTCCATGCCTCAGGAATGCGGTCTCTTTCTCTCATAGTTTTTATGGTCTCCTCTTCTCAGTAACCCTTTCCATTATCTTCCAAGAAAGGAGAAATGGGGTCTGTTGGATTTCTCCTTGTTTTTCTCTCTTTATCTGCTATTTTTCTCATGGATGCTTCCACAGCCCAGATGCCAGGTTTCTCTCTTTCTCTTTCCTGTACATGCTTATAGATTTGTTTGCTCTTCTGTTCTTCTTTATTTTCTTTGCTACATTTTTCGAGTGATTTCTGTGGTGGGTTTTCTTTTTCTATTCGCAGCTGGGTGGTTTGCTGAATTCTTTTTGGCCTTAAATCAATGTTTGTTCTTGCAAAATAAGTTGCCCTTAGTGACAATTAGTGACAGTAGTTTAATTCATGAAGGTTGTTAAACGTACATTAACTTTCCTGGACAGTGAAGAGGCATAGAAAGAACTAGAAGATCAGAAGATGTGCAATAATTTTGGTTTATCAAGTGAAATAGATGTTGCCGATGCATCAGTCTTGAAAAGTTATAGCAGACTGCTTTAAAGTTATGCAGGATAGTGTCATAATTGAGCACTGGTGCAGGTTATGGAGATTTCTGAAATATTTGGGTCATTACATATTTAGGTGAAAGGAGTCTAACTTGATAAATTTAGAAATGCTATAACTTCTTCCTTGAGTTTCTAGTTGGCAGTAATGGAGGGCTTAAAGTTATTACTGAAGGAACTTGGCGTTTTATCAAGCTCCAATTTTTATTTTTTCATTCACATATATGATTCCGATGTAAATCTGCATATCCTTGCTGCCATGAAATGGTTCTAATCTAAATGCCATGGTATATTTAAAGGATTACATTGTTAAAAACTTACTAATTTTGTCATGCAGCTTTTAAAGAGATCTACATCTAAAAAACTAAGTGCTATGAGCTTGATTTGCTGACTACAGATTGCCCTGCTTGTATAGGTCATTTTCATTGGGCTTCTTTTACTAAGGGGAGCTATTGAAAGGAATAACTTTATGAATGAGATGCATTAGCTCATTGCGTGCCTATTGCTTGCTGCTTGTTGTATCATATCTTACTTGCAGACCGTTTTTCTCTTCTTCCAGTGTTTTCTTTTGGGGTGTGTGTGTGTTGCAAAAGCCTCAAAGTTCATTCGGAAACCAAATCAGCGACATTTTGGTTCAGTGGCTAGCTTAGTTGGATATGCTTCCAATCCCCCGCCACTGTTATTTTAAACTGTTTTATGTCCTTTTCTATGTATGCTTGCCAGTGATGAAGTGAATCAGTTGCGATCTGTAATCATGTTTCAAAAATTTTATAGAATCCACACCTTATATCTAACAAGCCTCTTTTTCTGCATTTGAAGTGCGATGATAGCTTTCCAAATAGGTTGCTGCATTCGTTTCTGCATGTAAAATAATTTATTTTGGCATGTATTCAGTTGTAACTACTCTGATATCTGATTGTTGCAACTGTACAGGTTTTGTAAGTCTGGATTGTGGTGGTTCAAATAATTTTACAGACGAGATAGGTCTTGAATGGAGCAACGATAGCCATATGTTAATCGGAAATATAGCCAACATATCTGTAGCAAATGAGACCAGACAACAGTATAAAACTCTGCGATACTTCCCAGCAGATGATAACAAGTATTGCTATACACTCAACGTTGTGAGTAGGACTAGGTACCTTATAAGAACAACCTTCTTGTATGGAAACTTTGACAACAACAATGTATATCCCAAGTTCGACATCTCATTTGGGCCCACACATTGGAGCACAATAGTAATCTCTGATGCTAATACAATAGAACTTCAAGAGTTAATATTTCTAGCTACAGAACCCACCATCAGCATTTGCCTGTCGAATGCAACAACCGGGCAGCCATTTATGTCCACCATCGAGCTTCGGCAGTTCAATGGTTCCATCTATTTCAATCAATTTGAGAGCCAGTTTTTCTTGAGTACGTCGGCAAGAATAAATTTTGGTGCGGAGAGCGATGAATCAGTCAGGTACCCGCGAAACTTCTAAAGTTCAAATTGATTTTAAAAGATCGGATAAGTTTCAATTGCTGTTATGTTTTAGGTATCCCGACGACCCATTTGACCGAATATGGCAGTCTGATTCAGTGAGAAAAGCGAACTACCTTGTCGACATTGCTCCTGGAACTGAAAAAATATCAACAGAGATGCCGATTGATGTTGGCAGGGACGAATGGCCGCCCCAGAAGGTAATGCAGACTGCTGTAGTTGGGAGAAATGGATCGCTCACATACAGATTGAATCTTGATGGTTTTCCTAGTTCTGGTTGGGCGTTTTCGTACTTCTCTGAAATTGAAGACTTGGGTCCGAACGATTCGAGAAAGTTCAGGCTAATGCTCCCCGGTGCTCCTGATCTCAGCAAGGCTGTTGTGAATATCCAAGAAAATGCGCAAGGAAAATATCGTTTGTATGAGCCCGGATATTACAACATTTCTCTCCCATTTGTTTTGTCTTTCAGATTTGCAAAGACTTCTGATTCTACAGTGGGACCTCTCCTTAACGCCATGGAGATAAACAGATATCTGAAAAAGAGTGATGGCTCCTTAGATGGTGAGAATGAGTAAATTTTCCACGTTTACAGATTCAATAGAGAGAATAATAATATGTTTCCTTCTACAGCACAATACTGTGTATCAATATTTCTTTTCTTCCTATGTATCTTCATGTTTTGTTGGGAAGTTCGGTCTGCTAGAGTGAGTTGAAGAGACTCGGATTTCTAAGGTAGATGGCAAAGGAATTTGTTAGAACCTCTGCTATTATTCTCATGTTCTGCAATGAGCTCCTGTCATAAGTAATTTGTGTTTTATATCTCTTCCCTTCTGTTAACCCGAAATCATGCAATGAGCTTTTTTTCCATTATGTATGTAAAGTAGGTTGAGAAATTCTTGAATGTTGTTGGAAAAAAATTGCATAATGTTTTTTCCAACTGATTGAGTAATCTCTATTTCGTTTGAGTTGCAGGACCAGTTCTTGCTGCAATAACCACGGCTTATTCATCAACTATTTGGGCAAATGAAGGCGGTGATCCATGCCTCCCAGCTCCGTGGTCATGGGTCCATTGTAGTTCAGATCTTCAGCCTAGGATAATATCAATGTAATTTCTGCTTCTATCTTAGTTTGTGTTTTATAACAATGCCATAAGATCATTCTGCCATTTGAATTCAAAAACGAGATTGCTTTTATTACATAGAGATTCTGACTTATATAACTTGCACCTGAAATGGTGATCTTTATACTGATTTTTCTTAAATTACCATATTTTGTGTTTGTGCAGTAAATTGTCTGGTAAGAACTTGTCGGGAACAATTCCAGTTGAGTTGACAAAGTTGGGTGGCTTAGTTGAGTTGTAAGTTGCAGGCTTCACTGTTTTATTAATTCCGCATATATTTCCTCTGGTCTGCGATCAAAACATGACCTTTTCTTTTCATTCCTGCGCCTATTAATTGCAGATGGCTTGATAATAACTCACTGAACGGTCCGATTCCAGATTTTTCTGGATGCCCCGACTTGAAGATAATGTGTGTACTTCTATTTTTATTTTCTTATTTTACTTGTGCGTCTGATTCATTATTTCCCTGTGGCAGACATCTCGAGGGTAATCAATTGAGTGGTGAACTGCCTACTTCCTTGGCAACTTTGTCAAATTTGAGAGAATTGTAAGTTTGAAGGGCTCAAATAATATGCAAATGATGGCTTTTCATAATTTTGGTCAAGATATAGCATAATCTATTTTTTTTTCCTAAAAATCCTGCTCTAGAATTTGAGAATATTTCAAAATTTTCATGGTTCTCGTTAAACATTCTAACAAAAATTCTGATTTTTTCCCCTTCTTACCTGTCGATTTTCCACGAAAAGGCTGACTTGTACTCCTCATTGTGTCATCTTAGCATCCTGTAAACACATACTTCTCTTTAAGATTTTGCTGAATCTTTTAATGATTTATCATGCAGGTATGTTCAGGAGAATTTGTTAACCGGGAAAATTCCATCTGGTCTCCTTAATAAAGATCTGGTTTTGAAGTGAGTGTGTCTTATTCTTGCCTGAGACTTTAATAGAACAGTCTACTTACCATATTATTCTGTTTTCACATTGCTCATTGCTGTAGTTATTCTGATTTTTTTGGTCTTAATACTCAAAAATCACGTTAGAGGTTTTTAATTGTTGCATAACATGGCATGTGGTGGGTCATATTTCATTGATCAACTTGTGCTCTTCTCATGATTATATTATGATGTTGCATTGGGGGAATAAGATAAATTTGGCCACATTATAATATGAGGTCCTCTAAGTTTGTTTTTGAAAATTTTTACATTCTATATTTACTTTTCAGATTGGCATATGAAACAGAGACCGGTAGTCATCTAAGATCAAGCTAGAAAATATGAGCATTGTATTTCTCTTGCCAGTTTGGAACGTAAATTTGATGATTAGTTAAAGTTTAGAGTATCAAATGATATTATTTTATGGTGTATAACAGAATAGGAGGCTTCTTTCTCCATTACTTCCAGCAGAAATTAACATGACTCCATGTTACCTCGGTGTTGCATAGAAACCTCTTGAACTTAGTGTCCGTTTCACTACTTTGAAAGCAATTGTTTTTGTGTCTAACCTTACAGTGTAATTTGCAAATGCATTTCAATCTTTCACTTGAAAAATTACAGCCTCCATCTGAAACATCTAAATCATATGTTATTTTAGCTACACTGGGAATGCTGGCCTTCACAAGGACGAGGGAGGCAACCATAAGAAAATAATTATTGGGACAACAGTTGGAGCTTCTGTTCTGCTTATTGCTACCATTATTGCCTTTATCTTATTGCCCAAACGAAAGAAGAATCCTCCTAAAGGTTGAATTTGTTGATTAGTGTCATATTGTGTACATAATATAATTTTGATGGACATATGAATTTGATTTTTATTTCTTTCTCTTAGAAAAACCACAGCACAGTTTTCCTGCTCAAAAGCTTGCTTCTTCTCTTGGTGACACTGCCGCTGAAGCTGCTCATTACTTTACGTTAGCTGAGATCGAGGATGCTACAAATAATTTTGAGAGAAAAATTGGATCAGGAGGATTTGGGGTTGTATATTACGGGAAACTGAAGGATGGGAAAGAAATTGCAGTCAAGATTTTGACTAACGATTCCTTCCAAGGCAAGCGAGAGTTTTCCAATGAAGTAAGTAAAAATATTAGCCTGAATTCTGTCTGCTGTAGTTGGGAGAATATTAAACCTTTTCAATAATTTGACTGCATAATTCTTCGAATGAATTGAATGAAGTAAGTAAATGAGCTAATTGAAATAACTTATTTTTCATTTGATTTCGTTGCTAGGTTTCAATTTGTGACTTTTTTTTTTCAACAAGTGTGGTGATTATGATAATGCCTAATAGATATTGGCTGTGACTTTCTTATTAGTCCTTATATTTTGGGTCTTTGTACTACTACTGTTTTGAAAACCAAAACTGGGCAGCATTTTGTCTTGTACATAATCTTGATTTACATAGTCAAAAAGTTCCATGCTTATTCCAATTTTATCCCTTTTCTTTTCTTACTTGCAAGAGTACTGTTACTTGATTCTTGCTCTAAAGAATCCAACTTCAAGTATAGAATCTTGAGTCCATGCCTTTATTTCTCTTTCAGAGTAGACAAAAATATATTGAACTGTACAATTATGGCATCTGTCGAGATTGGTAGATTTTATAATCAATTTGAGCTGGTTAGGTTCATCTTTTCAGTCCATGTAGTTAGATTTTGCATAATTCAGTGAACTTATACAATAGTTTACGCATCTGAGTCTACTCTGTCACTGATTTTTAATATAAAACCAGGTTTCTCTTCTTTCAAGAATCCATCACAGAAATCTAGTGCAGTTTCTTGGATATTGCCAAGATGGAAAAAGTATTCTTGTCTACGAGTT
Organism: Ocimum tenuiflorum; assembly: GCA_001278415.1. Lineage (NCBI taxonomy): Eukaryota > Viridiplantae > Streptophyta > Magnoliopsida > Lamiales > Lamiaceae > Ocimum > Ocimum tenuiflorum. The sequence goes on along the minus strand of AYJT01027573.1, from coordinate 3,996 downwards.
CATGCACAATGGGACTCTCAAGGAGCATCTTTATGGTAAATGTCTTTGACTGTAATATATTGAGTAACCCGACAATAACTAATCCGATTAGCATTTTGACAGGACCCTTAACGAATGGAAGAGGAATTAATTGGCTCAAACGCCTTGAGATTGCTGAGGATGCTGCAAAAGGTTGGTTATCACACTAAATATGTTTTTATCTTGTGTCGACTCATTTAATACCAATCAATTCCATCTTACTAGCATCTAAAATTGCATGAAATATGAAGAAGCAAATTTCATGTGTTTTGTTGTCTCTCCTTTTGCTTGTTCAGGAATAGAGTACCTCCACACCGGTTGTGTTCCAACGATCATCCATCGAGACTTAAAGACCAGCAACATTCTTCTTGACAAGAACATGAGAGCTAAGGTTTCGGATTTTGGCCTTTCGAAACTAGCAGTAGATGGAGCTTCACATGTGTCAAGCATAGTTCGAGGAACTGTTGGTTATCTTGATCCCGAGTATGTGTTTTCTTCTCAATCGCATATGCTAGTTCACATTCATATGATCAATCTTTTTTGGCCGGTGGTTTCGCAAATTTTCAATTACATGTCAAATTATTCAAACTTTCAACTATATGACAAACTATATGATTTTGTTCTATTATATGACAAAAAGCTGATTTTTCACTTCTATATCACCAGTTTAGTGCGGCTACAGAAATGTGATTAAAATCTAAAATTAAAGGATTCTACGGTGCATAATCAACTTTCTATTGGCAGAGAAAACACTTTGTCATATGATTGAACAAAATCCGTGTAGTTTATCATATAATTGAGAATTCAAGTAGTTTGACATGTACTTGAAAATAGTAAATGAGGATTTGGCCATCTGCAGATGCTGTATTCATGCCTGTTCGAAATGTGAATCATAGCATTCATTTTTATGGAAATGGGAACGTAAAAACAAGACATACTGTTTCTCAAAATATGGACAAATGGCAGTTTCACTCTGAAAGAAGCGCTTCATGAAGCCTCCTGAAATTTGATTGATTCTTTTGTTCCCTTTTTATATAAGGAAGAAGAAACTTATACAATCAACCTATGGTTCCTTTATCCCCCTCTACTTTTCACAATAAATTGGATAGAGTATGAAAAACTCATTACTCTCGCGTCTTCTTCCAGATATTACATCTCCCAGCAGCTGACAGACAAAAGCGACGTCTACAGTTTTGGCGTGATTCTCCTAGAGCTAATATCTGGCCAGGAAGCAATTTCTAACGAAAATTTTGGCCATAACTGCCGAAACATAGTACAGTGGGTAAGACAGATCGACGTTACTCTTTCATCTCTGTATTTCTCTAGTTCATGTTAATAATCAGTGATACTGTTCAGGCAAAGATGCACATTGAGAGTGGGGACTTGCAAGGAATAATTGACCCCGCATTGCACGATTACGACATACAGTCGATGTGGAAGATTGCAGAGAAAGCTTTGATGTGCGTTCAACCTCATGGGAGCATGAGGCCATGGATTTCTGAGGTTATAAAGGAGATCCAAGATGCAATTGCTATTGAGAGAGGAGCAGAGGCTGTGAGGGAAGGCAGTTCGGACGAGATATCGAGGCGTTCGGCTCATTCTTCCCTTAACTTGGGTGCCAGCGACCATCACTACTTGTCCATCGATGACTCCATGGCGCGTCCCACTGCTCGATAGAATTGCTCGATTCTTTTGATTGGTGTGAGTTTTGCTTGCCTGGGACAAGGGAAAAGGTTGATGGGGTGAACTGTAATTTCAGCATCTTTTTTAGGATTGCTTATTTTGCGGTTGACATTTATTCTTGGAAATATACTGTGAATTCTGTAAAACTATAATCCATCATGTTTTTATTTTGTATTTAATCTATAATTGGTGTGTATTGTTAGTTTGTAACTAGTGATTGCTGTTATAGGGTTTGGGTGTCTTATAAGAGCTCAAAAATATTGTTGCACTTCGACACTAACACAACGACAACTCGACCTTTTTTGGTGTTCAAAATAAAAATGTCACGAACGTAGACTAATTTTATAAGCGTTTGAGAAATGGCAAACAAACATTAGAAATTTAAATGCAGTTTTATTAAAATTTATACTTGGGTGATAAAATATTAAAAGAACTTTGAGAATCGATGAATTATTGCTCCAGTAACTCCTTGAATCATTTCCAGAAATGGACATTATATTAAAAAGGCCACCAATTTTTTTTCCATACCTTTAGTAATAAAAACCATATTTTCATTAATATAAACTATACTTTTCACCATCATAAATAACTTTTTGGGTGTTTAGAATGAGTATGAATGCGTGTAGGTCTGCAGGAGGTGGAATCAATCAGACTATATGATAGACTCGGCCTACTTAGGTCTTATTTTGACCCAATATATTTGTTATTTGTTAAGAGTTTAGGTTTATGCCTTTTAAAAGTCTATATGGTTGAGTGGAACTTAGACCAAAATTTCGAAATTTTTAGTCGATAATTTTAGATTCTATTTTCGCGGAATAATTAGACATTCTTAAAAATGAAGCATGGTTGTTATTTTCGTTATTAATATAGAAACAGAATCATGAGGAAAATAAAGAAAAAGAAGGAACGCCGTCGTAGCGACATTAGGCAGGCAGCAGACACGTGGAGTGACATAGAGTGCTAAGCAGCCCACAGCCACACAGTTGACATAAACCAACGGTGCCGATAAACCTAAACCTAATTTCCAAATTCCCAATCTCTCAATCTCAGTCGTCGTCTCTTCCCTCTTTCTCAACCCTACGATCCTCCCTCTCGCGCCCAAAATACAAATAATCTCGCAGGTCGCAATTCTCCCTCTCTCTCTTGTTTCTCTCTCCATGATTTTACTCGCAGTGCTCTGTTTTGACTCTGCCACTTCCTAATCTCATGCCTTCGGATTTCTTAGGTTAATGGCGGACTCTCAGGGGGCTACGGGGAGCCCCGTCGGCGGTAGTCACGACAGTGGAGGCGATCAGAGCCCACGCTCGGGGGTCCGTGAGCAGGATAGGTTTCTGCCGATTGCAAATATCAGCCGGATCATGAAGAAGGCGCTTCCCCCCAATGGGAAGATTGCTAAGGATGCCAAGGAGACGGTGCAGGAATGCGTTTCCGAGTTTATTAGCTTCATCACCAGCGAGTATGTTGAATTTTTTTTTTGTATTTTGGGTGGGGACGATTGCGTGCTGCTTGTTGAGTTTTATGTGATGTTTATAGGAGTATTCTGGTGTGTAAAGAACCGACTTACTATTTATATAAATTGTTCCAGACTTGATTGCATGTTGAAATAGGTATGCATATGATTTTAGATCTTTTTGGTATATGCGTGAGAATTGGCTTATATATATGCGTGTATCCTTAGAGGTATTTGGTCTTTGCATGTTCGTATATCACTACCTCGTAGTGATCTCAGCCAACCCTCTTGTAACCAAAAACTGAACCATTTTATGGTTGTGATGTAAGGGCAAGTGATAAATGCCAGAGAGAGAAAAGAAAGACAATCAATGGGGATGATTTGCTATGGGCAATGGCAACTTTAGGATTTGAAGACTACATTGATCCACTTAAGATTTACCTGAATAGGTACAGAGAGGTAATGATGTCCTCTTATTTGCTATCCTTAAGGTGTCATCTTGATTGCCCTTTTCTCTAGATAAACTATTTTGCGTTGCAACTGATAATGTTTACCCTTCCCTGGAATGTGTGGTCTTGGACAACATCTCGGTGGTGGCAGATTGAGGTGAGTTTATTCATATGTAGCTTCCCCTCACAGGCTTTCTTTGGCTGAGCAATTTTTGTTGAAAATTTGGATCTTTTCTCATCTTTTTTAACCAGGGTGATACTAAGGGATCTGCGAAAGCTGCAGATGGGTCTGCAAAGAAAGATGGATTGCAGCAGCAACTTCCAGGTTCTCAGGTAACTGTGGAATAATGATCTCAAGTGATTCTGCTCTTTATGACTTGATTTATATAATTAATG